>JAYJMG010042544.1:0-10139 GCA_036873935.1 Stomotoca atra
AATATCTAATTGTTTACGAAATTCCCACCCACCACCCAGGATCAGGGAGCACTAAATGCCCAGGCTTTACAGGGAATGCAATTTTTAGTTAATCATCATCCCATTAAAAGAGTCCTTATTATCGTTTAGCAATAATGATAATAATTTTTAATTTTTAAATTAATAATTGCGTTATTTTTTCATTCTTAGAAAATCGTCGAAGAAGAGACAGTAAGTTCATGCTTTTATTATACAGGAACCTTAACTTTACATTTCTGGTAAAACCTGTTTTTTTCTGCACTGCATTGCAAATAAATTAACTAATGTTCGAAACACGTAATATGCTCTTGATTTACTTCTGAATAAACTGTGAAACCATTGCAAAATGTGAATCTCTTCTTTCTAGAAAAGAGATCTAGACATTGACAAAAAAATATTGGTGGTAAATGTTTGCTTGAATAATAACATCCCAGGAAGGGCCTGTTTATTCTGACTTACCCTGTATATATATGCCTAATAATTTGAAAAAATGACACATTTATGCACAATCTTGAAAGTTGATATGGTGATAACAAAAAGACATACATAATGTAAGAAAGATTGTCACACCTATGACACATATTTTCATAAATATGTGCCAAAATATTTCTCATGCAACTTTCCTGGTAATAGTTGCGTCTAAACTGCATAGTGTTTGAGATGATGACCTAAGTTTTGGTTTGCTATGTAATCATGAAATTTGCTCTTTTATTTCAATCTTAGATTAGCGTGGGAGTACAAACAGTAAGTTTATGCTTAGTTTATTCGGAAACCCAAACTTTACATTTCTGGGTGACATTTGCTTTTTTGTTATTGTAATCTACCCTCAATTTACTTCTGAATATACTGTCCAATAAACCCTGACATGAAAAAACTATTGTCACGAAACCTCTAACAAAAGAGCTTGGGATATTGTAAACAAAATGGCACAAAAGATTTCCAAAACGGGCAGCAATTTAGGGATGATGTCATCTAAATTTCCATAATCTGTCTTCAAAAATAACAAATCTTAAAAGTGAATCCCTAAGTGTTCCAATTAAGACCTTTTAGTTTTTACTTCGTGTTTAACAATTAGCCCATAGAGAAGCAACCACCCTAGACAAAATTTCGGCCATTTAAAAAATTGCAATGCTGTCATTTAATGTTGCATGATGAAGATAATGAAATATCAATTTGTTTACGAAATCCCCCTCCACCAACCAGAATCTGGGAACACCAAAATCCCAGGCTTTATAGGGAATTCAATTTATAGTTAATCATCATCCCATTAAAAGAGTCCTTATTATCGTTTAGCAATAATGATAATTATTTTTAATTTTTAAATTAATAATTTTTCATTCTTAGAAAATCGTCGAAGAAGAGACAGTAAGTTCATGCTTTTATTATACAGGAACCTTAACTTTACATTTCTGGTAAAATTTGTTTTTTTCTGCACTGCACCGCAAATAAATTAAGTAATGTTCGAAACACGTAATATGCTCTTGATTTACTTCTAAATAAAATGTGGAACCATAGGAAAATGTGAATCTTTTCTTGCTAGAAGAGAGATCTAGACATTGACAAAAAAATATTGGTGGTAAATGTTCGCTTGAATAATAACGTCCCAGTAAGGGTCTGTTTATTCTAACATACCCTGTATATATATGCTTTATAATTTGACATAATGACACATTTATGCACAATGGTGACAACAAAAAGACATACATAATGTAAGAAAGTTTGTCACACTTATGACACTTATTTTCTAAATATGGGCCAAAATATTTCTCATGCAGTTTTTCTGGTAATAGTTGCGTCTAAGCTGCAAAGTGTTTGAGATGATGACCTAAGTTTTGGTTTGCTATGTAATCATAAAAATTGCTTTTTCATTTCAATTTTAGAAAAGCGTGGGAGTACAAACAGTAAGTTTATGCTTAGTTTATTCGGAAATCCAAACTTTACATTTCTGGGTGACATTTGCTTTTTTGTTATTGTAATCTTCCCTCAATTTACTTCTGAATATATTGTCAAATAATTCCTGATAGGAAAAAGATATCGTCACGAAACCTCTAACAAAAGAGCTTGGGATATTGTAGACAAAATGGCACAAAACATTTACAAAAAGGGCAGCAATTTTGGGATGATGTCATCCAAATTTCCAAAATCTTTCTTGAAAAATAACAAATCTTTAGGAGTTCCAATTAAGGCCTTTTAGTTTTTACTTCGTGTTAAACAATGATCCCATAGAGAAGCAACTACCCTAGTCAAAATTACGGAACATTAAAAAATTTGCAATGCTGTCACTAAATGTTGTATGATAAAGATAATGAAATGTCAAAGTGTTTACGAAATTCCCCCCAACAACCCAGGATCAGGGAGCACCAAAAGCCCAGGCTTTACAAGGAATGCAATTTATAGTTAATCATCATCCTATTAAAAGAGTACTTAATATCGTTTAGCAATAATGATAATAATTTTTAAATTTAAATTATTAATTGTGTTTTTTTTTCATTCTTAGAAAGTCGTCGAAGAAGAGACAGTAAGTTCATGCTTTTATTATACAGGAACCTTAACTTTAAATTTCTGGTAAAACCTGGTTTTTTCTGCACTGCATTGCAAATAAATTAACTAATGTTCGAAACACGTAATATGCTCTTGATTTACTTCTGAATAAACTGTGAAACCATTGCAAAATGTGAATCTCTTCTTTCTAGAAAAGAGACCTAGACATTGACAAAAAATATTGGTGGTAAATGTTTGCTTGAATAATAACATCCCAGGAAGGGTCTGTTTATTCTGACTTACCCTGTATATATATGCCTAATAATTTGACAAAATGACACATTTATGCACAATGGTGACAACAAAAAGACATACATAATGTAAGAAAGATTGTCACACTTATGTCACTTATTTTCTTAAATATTGGCCAAAATACTTCTCATGCAGTTTTCCTGGTAATAGTTGCGTCTAAACTGCATAGTGTTTGAGATGATGACCTAAGTTTTGGTTTGCTATGTAATCATAAAAATTGCTTTTTCATTTCAATTTTAGATAAGCGTGGGAGTACAAACAGTAAGTTTATGCTTAGTTTATTCGGAAATCCAAACTTTACATTTCTGGGTGACATTTGCTTTTTTGTTATTGTAATCTTCCCTCAATTTACTTCTGAATATATTGTCAAATAATTCCTGATAGGAAAAATCTATCGTCACGAAACCTCTAACAAAAGAGCTTGGGATATTGTAGACAAAATGGCATCAAACATTTCCAAAAAGACCAGCAATTTTGAGATGATGTCATCTAAAACTTCAAAATCTTTCTTGAAAAATAACAAATCTTTAATGTGATATTAAACAATGAGCCCTTGGAAAAGCAACCAACGTAGACAAAATTACGGACCATTTAAAAAATTGCAATGCTGTATGATGACGATAAAGAAATATCAAAGTGTTTACAAACCCACACCCCCCCCCCCCCAGGATCTGGGAGCCCAAAAGCCCAGTCTTTATAGGGAATGCAATTTATGGTTAATCATCTCATTAAAATAGTCTTTAATATCGTTTAGCAATAATGATATTAATTTTTTCAAATTTCTGCTCAGTGATGATAAATTAAATACAATTCTTATTTGCTCTTTCAATGTACTCATTTTTTTGTCATGGATGCAGGTTGTCACTGGGTTAAATTCTTTATGCTTGCAAAAGCTTATTGTTAACCCTATTAGGCCTAGATGGGGGCCATGATGGCCCCCCTTCTCATTCTTTTATTAATAACTTTTTAAATATTAGTGATACCATTCTGAAATTTTCTGACTTTTCCTAACTTTTAATTTGGAAAATTTGTGCAGAAATTTTTTTTGAAAATAATTTGCACATCTTCTGCATTTGGGTAATTTTTAAAGAGCGGTAGTACCAAAAAAAAATAATGATTTTTTTTCTTCTGTGATTGAAAGACATATGACACACAGTTGGATGCAGAATTTTATGCTGCATTCATTTATGCAATTTATTTTACCCATAAACCAGCGCATATTCTGTTTTATTGACAATGGTAAAGGACAATTGAAGTAATTATGACGTCATAACTATAGAACAATGGGCCACCTGCTAATTAAAATTATGCCAAATTGTAGAGAATACCCAAAGGTACTGCTGGTTTAAATTTGAAAATAAAATACTCAGCCATTTAGATTTTATGTAGGGGGGGGGGAGGGCTCATGCCCCCCCCTCCCCTAGGCCCTCAGAGCCCTTAAAAGCCTAGGCCTTATGGGGTTAAAGCACAGTACTTCATCATTTTTTTACTTCCTAAACAGATATAAGGCCAATGTAAAAATTATGAACAAATACATTTTGGGAAAATTTTGACGCAAATCACTTCGTTTAAATTTCAAATTTATTGGAGATATATGTATTTCTGATGCATTTTTACTGGAGTAGTTGTTGTTTTAAGATTTTAACTGCATAGTGTATGGGATGATGACCAATTATTGCGTTCTTTTTTCATTCTTAGAAAAGCGTCGAAGTACAGACAGTAAGTTCATGCTTTTATTATACAGGAACCTTGATTTTACAATTCTGGTAAAACCTGTTTTTTTCTGCAATGTATTGCAAGTGAATTAACTAATGTTTAAAACACGTAATATGCTCTTGATTTACTTCTGAATAAATTGTGAAACCATGGCAAAATGTGAATCTGTTCTTGCTAGAAAAGAGATATAGGCTTTGATAAAAAAATATTGATTGACAATTGGACTGTCGGCAATGCTGTATAAACTGTTTTCTCTTGGTTTATTTGATGCTTTAAAAAAAACTTAATTCGTGTATTTAGAAGCATTAGCCATTTTTCTTTCAGGAGAATGATGGTGCTGCTGTAAGTATTGTAAAGTATAAGAATCACATGTACTTGATTTATTTTGGTTATGATCAACTCATGAGAGGATTTTTTCCCACAACGAATAATATTCCCCAAATATTCCTCGGCATCAAAGAACCCGGGACTAATAGGGTTAAAGAAGAATAAAATTTAATAGTAGCTTAATAGTTGCTTCATCTTTTTCGTCTTGGAGGAACTCTGTCCAACATTAGACTTTTCTCTCTGTAACCTTAACCCTAGTTGAAACATTGACTATTCACATAAATGAAAGAAGTTTTCTCAGATCTTTTTTTCTTCTACGCATAGGGCATTTGTTAAAAATGCAGGCAAAACCACCTCGAAACAAAAGATTTACCAGTGCTGAAAAATTGGTGTTAAATGTTTGCTTGAATAATAAGGTCCAGAGAAGGGTCTGTTTATTCTGACTTACCCTGTATATATATGCCTAATCTTAGAATTTGACATAATGATACAATTATGCACTATCTCGAAATTTGATATGGTGATGTCATAAAGACATACATAATGTAAGAAAGATTTCCATGACTAAATTTGGGCTAAAATATTTCTCATGCAGTTTTCCTTATAATGGTTTCCTCAAGAACCTCAAGAATTTAACTGCATAGTATTTGAGATGATACTAAAGTGTTGGTTCGCTATGTAATCATGACAATTGCTTTTTTGTTTCAATCTTATATAAGCGTCGGAGTGCAGACGGTAAGTTTACTCTTATACTATAAAGGAACCTAAACTTTACATTTCTGGGTAACATCTGCTTTTTTGTGCACTATATTGTAACCTTCTCTGAATATACTTTTTACTGTCGGACCTCTAACAAAAGAGCTTGTGATAATGTAAACAAAATAACATAAAACATTTCCAAATAGGGCAGCCATTTTGTGATGACGTCATCTAAAATTCCAAAATCTTTCTTAAAAAATAACAAGGCGAATCCCTAAGAGCTCCACTCAAGACTTATTAACATTGAGCCCATAAAGAAGCAACCAACGTAGACAAAATTACGGAACATGTAAACAATTGTAATGCTGTCATTAAATGGTGTATGATGAAGACTATGTAACATCAAAGTGTTTAAGAAAATGAAAAGCTTTGTTGAACATATGAAGTTGACTGCATTTTCACATGAAATTTTACAGTAAAGTCAGACAAATGGCATGAAAATTGATAGATCCTCCCCTCAATGTGAATTGTGTTTTGATAAAATCTGGTCATAACACGAAATTAACTAATCTCATCTTTATAGCAATAGACAACTTTCATCATATAACGTTTAGTAAAAAGATGTGACAATGACAGTATTCAGTTGTAGAAAACAGGGACAGTCCCAAAGTAACCTCCTTTTTTTTGAAATGTGATCTTCATTAAAATTTGAATTTATTTATGTAAAAAGAGAAGATTTTTAAGAAATTATTTTTAACGATTATTACATGTTTCGTCCATCGATAAGCCACAGCATTTGGTTGGTGGGGCTAAATGAAATTTCGCCTTAAATTTTTACGGAAATTAACAAAAACCAGAGTCCCTTGGCATTTCGCAAAGCTTAGGAGAATAGCCCACGTTGTAGTGATTTTGATGAAGTAATTGATGGAAACATGAAAAAAATTATTTTACTTCACTTGTGTCTAATTAATTGATTGATGATTATGTTATTTGATTTCCTTATTTTCATTTTTAGGATGGAATAGTTTTACCCGTAAGTAGTGTTGGTAATTGATCTCTTAAACGCAACAACGAATCTGAAATGGATTTAAATCAAAAAAGATGTTATATTTTTCATTAATGCGTAATACATATTCTTCTTACATTCCAATTTAGCGAAAAAAGAATACATTCGACATATATTCACTTATTTCTTGTTGCTACTAAAATCTAGGTATAGAAAAAGTTATAGAAAAAGTTATGACCGGAAATCCCCAGATGATTAGTCGAAAAAAAGAAAATTGTCAAATTTCTTCATTTTCTGTAAAGTTTGTCGAATTGGTTTTGTCATAGATGATTTATTGTTTCTATGCATATTTCATCTGTTGGAATTTGACTTTTTATTTAGATGGAAGTGGAAATAATTAGAGACGAGGAGGTATGTTATCACCTAAACACTTTTACTGTATTGGAAATATAACATCGGCTTTTACTTATGACTTGTAAAATAGTACAAAGTATAGTTAAACTGAGTTATAACTAAGCTAGTCGTTCTCAAGTGCCTGTTTTCCTGTGTTTTAGCATCAACATGGAGGCATATAGAGCAAATTATTGCCTGTTAAAAGGCTATAACTATATTCCCCATAATAAAACTTAATAGATATACATTAAGAAGTCTTTCAAATAACTAATAATAGCACCTAAAGTCACGCTTGTCCAATGGATATAGGGTTAAAGGTATTAGTCGATTTTGCTGTCAATGATGTGTGTCATGGCCTCTTACTCTAGTATTAATTGAGAATGTATTTGTGATGTAATTGTGATGTAATTTCTTATGTATAGGTAGTTGAAGAGCCTCCACATGATGGCAGCCTTCTTGACATGGAGGAGGAGGTAAAAGTGCATTAAAAGTCGTTACCTTAAAAATAAAAATAAAATTTGCACGAGGTTGCAGGTCAGTATAGTTGTAGTATAAAGTAGGTAAAAAGATGGCAAAGCTATTAACTTAAAAGGTCGCTACTATTCCTGTAAGACCAAAAATAGAAACATGCGTCAGCTGCATAACTATTCACAGAAAAAAAAAATGCACCGGAAGTTTTATTGGACATAAATTTACAAGAACATTTGTCCTTATCACTTTCTTGATGATTGATTTTAAAAACTTGTATCTAGGTCATTCAACTGCCTCCAGTTGCAGAGCAAGATGCACCTACTGTTCCTGCTGCTGCAGAAGCCGATGTTGAAGCCGAGGCTGATGATGCTAATGCTGAAGCAGCAGCAGGTCCAGTAATGTTGAACTTTAGAACAGCGGTAAGTTCATTTGTGTTAGTTAAGCTCAATTTGAATCATGAAAGCGAAACTTGTTCCGTTTTCTTGAAGAAAGAAAACAAGTCTTCATTGCTTACATCTCTTGTGCTATCGGGATGTCAGTGATGTCACTGTCTTTTATTCAGGATGTGAAATTTATTTATAAATTTTTATATTCAAGCTTACTCGTTAGGCCAAACGGCTGCAAGCAACACAATTCAAGTAAATGGCTTTTGTAAAAGTTTAAAATTTCCCGATCAAAATAATATGCGTAGACCCATAATTTGTCCGTAAAAATATACAAGGCGCCGTCTGAACAAATAAAACACAGGAAATTGATACGCGAATGACCTTTTACTAATTGCTTATTTTTTATTGCGTACAAAATTTATTCTGCGAAGTGCTCGCGCCAATTTTGATCCTTAATAACGTTTTTGTGTATTTCATTTTAGGCTCGGAAACTTTGTCACTTTTCATATTTGGAGCATGGAAACTAGAACTTTTTCAATAGGAAAAGCCTGTAAACGTTTGACGAGTGAAAAAGCTCATGTATTCTAAATTTTAAAGCAACCTTTATGAAATGTTTACCAAACAACAATCTTGATAAGAATTACAAGAAAAACTGAAATAAAAACGATGACATCATCATGACGTCATATTACTTCAGGAATTTTCGTCGTAAAAAATATGGATTAAAGCTCTTTTACTTGTTTTTCAGAACATCAAATCAGAAATAAAAAAACTTCGTTTAAGTTTGCCTTTTTATTGTCAAATTTGGCGAATTAATGATAGCAAAAATGCTAATGTAATCAAAATTATGCATTTTTTTCTGTTTCAAATTGTAGCCTACATGAAGGTCTATTAACGTGCAAAGTTTTGTCTTTTGAGGCCCATCCGTTCTAAAGATATCGAACGTCAAAAAAGTTATTGCTAATAGGGTTAACTTATCAATTTTACGCAATCTCGTTTTGTTTGAACTTATCTCCGAACGGCAAATATTTCCACACAGTGTATGTTTTGTGTTCTCCTTTTGCATCAAGCAGAATGGATTTCTTTAGGCCTTTTAATTAAAGCCATAACATAGTGCGTGTAACACTCTTTCGCGAGTCTGCAAAAAAATGAAGATGACTTAAACAAAGGACTGATCGCATCAAAAATGAAAATATAACACTATTCCTGAGAATAGGGAATTATGTCAGAAAAGGCCCTGCTAAGGATTAGTTTTTCTAGGTATAATAGCTTACATTTCCAATAAAAATACTTAGGTCTTGGGTATTTAATTGGCTTTACAACGGGTAGACCTTTAAACTTGAAAGAAGGGAAGAGTCCTTGAAGCTTTACCGCAAACAGGCATGTGTCTGAATGAACGGAATTGACTTCGAATGTTTATGATACTTGAAATTTTATTATTTCTAGGCCGAAAACTTTGAGAGAGACCTTATGAATGGCAGGTGGGAATGCCCTGCCTGCCATTCTCTGTATCCATCTATGGCGGATGTTATCCGCCACATAAGGAGAGAAGAATACAAAGTATGCCCTTTTATCTATCTTACATACCTATTCACTGTGCAAATATTTTTCACATTTTGACATTGTTATTTTACATATCATGTGAGAGGTTGTATAATGCCGTGTACGCCATTGTTACTTTTATATCTCAATGTGTGGAAGGTATGAGGCAAGTAATTGTTAGCTCTTTATCCAACATTTCTTTAGAATCACCGAGGTATGAGTAGCATATTCAAGCGGGTAAGGTGTCCCGCTTGCAGTAGAAAAATTCTGCTTTCTCAAATGATGAGGCACGTTCACAATCACTGGTGAGTAGAAATAAATATTTTTGCATTTGCACAGCATTTTCATGCCTAGTGTTTTTTAATGAAAACTATGCTCAGATACTCCTTGTCGTTGAATAAATTGAAAAAAACTTATCGCAAACTAATTTTAATGTCTTTATTGTATCAAATAATGCGAAAGCTAAAATACACGATTTTTTTCTTTTTTTTTAAAACAGTACCATTTATAGTTCATTGTTCATCTATTTTTTGCCCGCGTCTTGGAAAACGCTAAATGGTATAAAAACGACAACACCTACTATGGTAGATTTTTTGTAGCAATATTCAGAAACTTTTTTTTTATTCAGGTTCAGTCAGTTATATTCAGATTCAGAGATTATTTTTTGTCAGTTTTAAAACATCTTTATTCAGCTTCAGGAAATTTATATTTAGCAACAGGAAATTCATATTCAGGTCGGAGTATGATGACGCATCTGGTCCGTATATTGTGCCTGTATTGTACAGGTA
>JAYJMG010042766.1:0-10135 GCA_036873935.1 Stomotoca atra
CTATTTACTTCTACTCTAATACCTATTACCACTCAATCCTTCGATTTTTTCTATAAGCGCACTCCCTCAATTAAGCGTACCCCCTGCTGAATAAGCGCACCCCTTAGAACCCCGAAAATCTTTTAAGCGCACCGTGCGCTAAATCGGATAATTACGGTACTCTCTCCTTTCTGTCGTCAGTTTACCAAAAAGGAGAAGAGGCCCTGGGAACGAGGTTGTTGTGTTTCATAGTTTAGTGGATTTTTTAGTTGCCATTCATGCTTGTATGCATGCAAACAATAGGGTTCTGCACCTATCCATTGATCATTAATTTTTTTTGTGGCGTCTAATAATACATTTTTTCATAGTTTCAATTATTTCATAAAGGTTGTAAATATTTTAAATTGTTTATAATTATTATAAATAAATGTCATTTTTATAATCTTGACGACGTCGTACATATCAGAAAGAGAAAACGGTCCTGGGAACGAGGTTAAAGAAGCGGACCATTTTGACTTCGAGCTTTCAACTATTCATTTCTGATTAATATTCACAATGCTGAGTTGTACTAGGTAACAATACAAAGGTAGTAGCACAACGTAAGCTGGTAGGAAAGAAGAGGTTTCGGTCAGCCACAGGACATAGTCATACGAAAAAGTTTACGGCGCTACTAAAGCTACAACCCTTCACAAAAATTTTGACAGTGTCGATATTTTTATGCCCCCAAGTACATTTTCCTTTGTAATATAAATGCAATCATTATGAATTTTCATGACTTTTCCTTGAAATTTTGTGGAGATTTCAAAAATGACCATTAAAACTTTCCTGATGCTAAATATGAGGAAAATTTGTCGACACAAAGTGATTATATCACTTTACAGATTTTCAAAAATATAGTGACGTATGAAGACCATATGAAGTGAAGAATGAGTATTAGTAGTATGAAGGAGAAAAAAGAAAGAAATTATCGCCATTCCCCGAAGATAACACATGAGGTGGAAAATCTACGACCAATAAAAACGACCGCCAATTCAGTTCTCAGTGCTACTTTAGATCAGAAACTTTCGCGGTTCAGTGCAACCGCGAAATTTCTTAATTTTGCTTACATAAACTTTCGCGGATGAGGCACCACCGGTAATTTCGCTTGCATAAACTTTCGCGGACGAGGCACTGACACTAATTTTGCGCACATGAACTTTCGCAGGTGCGAAATGTTTTGAAAATTTTAAAGTTGTTTTCATGGTAAAACAAGTAATTTTGTAATTGTTGTGATTTGCCTGGATTTGCCAATAGGTAATTTCGTAGTCATCCTAAATTTCAAATCAAACTTTGTGCAGCGCACAATTTAAAATTGTTAATGTCAGTTTTTGTGCGAATAGAAAAGGAAAATTATTTCAGAGAAAAAAAATTACATAAATTTTCGCGAACGCGGAAACTTTTACATTTCGCGGAGATAGGCCAAATCCGCGAAAGTTTCTGATCTTAAAGTATTAAAAAGAAGTCAGAACAAAACCAGGTCGACGCTATAAGCAAACATGGATAAAGGAATTGCCATAAATAACAAGATATCCGCTAAATACGACTTTTATCAAATCAAGTTACACAACACTACAATATCATCAAAATATATTGATGAGTGTACCATTATATAGCATTTGTTCACAAAAAAAAAAACGTTATACGTTAGAAAATCGCATACCTAGGACACGAGCCAAGAGTGAAAAATGTATGATCATAGTGCACAATGCTTACAGCTGGTTAGAAAAGAAAACTACATAACAATTCTGAAGCCCAAATTACTACCAAACACAAAACAAATCTTTTGAATCGCATTATCATCTTTCAACTTGCAGAATTTCAACTGAGACTTCCTTGCATGACATTTTGCTGAAAGTTACGTAGCAAAATAACTCGCATATTCATACACCTCATGCCTCCATCGCACACGTTAATAACAGTCTTCATAGTTTCCTGAGGTGGACGATTATGTGTTATTTCACAAGTAACTTCCAACTCACTGTCAAAGAAAACAAAATTAGAAAAAATTCACGTGCACAGACACAAAGATAGATAATTGTCAGTTTACGTGCGATGAGGGCTAGTGCTTTGATTTCGTTTGGGTTTTATCATACACAAAGATTTTTTATACATTAAACGTTTTGAATCTCATGGTCTACTATTACAAGTGCTTGTGTGCTGTAATTATACAATAGTTTTTCATGTTCATTATAATATTTCTGCTAACCTGAAACTCAACACATTTAGTCACTGCTAAATAGTTTTGTACAATTCACACCAATTCTGCATGAGAGCAGTGAGGGCGGTGCATTGAGCCAGAGGTACACTTAAAAATGATATCTAACAATACATACATATTTATCATGAGTTTTTTACTTTTTTTCATCGATGCCCCTATAAGTACATATGCTACATATATCCCCACCGCCTCTACATATATAAACTTATTACTAATAAGATGGATACAGATAAATTGTTTGAAAATACACTGTACAGTGAGGAGGTAATTTGTCATACACACAAGTCACTTGTACTCGCAATTTTGTTGGTTTGTTGGTTTTTAAGCCTTCAAATGAAGCACAAATGAGCAAAATAATGAGTACAAGTGTGACAACTATATTCAAAAGATGTAAAGTATACAAAGATGTCCATCCTAGTGTATTAACAAATAAATACAGTGCAGAATTTTGTTTCACTATCATCCAAAGATTAAAAAACATTTTCACACATACTACATACACTGGTATCACAAAAATAAAAAAAGAGAATGCTGACAGCTCATCCGACATCATGTGTTCATATAAACAATAGCAGCAAAGATCATTCTCTATACTTTCGTAAAGACACACATGTAAGTACCGGAAGGATAACCGACGGCCAAACCTCTGCGTGACTATTACTTTTGATTAGGGCTCACGCTTAGGTGGCGCTAAAAATAAGTTCCAATACAACAGCTACAAAATCAATTTAATAAATCAATCAATTTATCTATAAAAGAACATAATATAAGATCCTGGCAGATATAAACACTTCGTAGTTAAAATTAAATACAATTAATATATCACTAAAAGTATACTTTTGCTAAAAATGCAAATCACCAAAAAAGCAAACTAAACCAAAACTCGACAATTGCGACAATTTTGATAGATTGCTTGATTGCGAGCAACTCAAAATGGAAAAGTAATCATAATGGACGTTGGACAGACAAACAAAGTACAAATATCAATGTTTCCTAAATGTTAACACAAAATTAAATGAACACAATAAAATTTTGAGGTAAAAAAATGTTGTCTCCATATATACTACATGTCAAAATGTACATATGTCCATATAAACACAAAATGCTAAATGACGTTCGAAAAGAAACTACCTAATGGTCATGCTCCTGTTTGAAAATCAACTTTACAAAATAACAGTCTGAATTAAGGTAAAACTAATAATTTCTTACAATAATTACTTTACTCCTAATGTCCTTTTATAAACATGTACTTATATTCTTAGTTAGAAATTACTAAATAAGGAAAACAAACAACCAGACGTTAAATCACATAAGGTGTGAACTTTTTTATTAAACTTTCTGTCGAACTGTGGTACCATACCCTCACTTAAGGCAAGCAGCCAATGAAGTCATCCTTGCCACACCAAAGTCATATCTTCCTTGCCACACAAAATTCAACACCAGAACACAATCTAAACCATAACTTTGCATAAAAAAGTAAATAAAATATTAAGCAATGTATAATAAAACATTTATATATAATCAAGAAATAAATCTTCACATCGTTGAGAGAAAAAATTAAAACAACCACAATATCCACGTTTCAGTGACCAGAATTACGGAAAATACCCAACATCTTCAAGCTAAAATGGTGTAATTTGCGTTGTTACAGGCAGGAAGAGCAAATCAGGCTGCATGTAAGTTTTCTCAAAGCTTTCCACTTTGGCCAGAATATGTTTCCCATACGTGTATTTACGTAACGTTGCCACGTGTGGTCTGATCTTCATCATTAATACTTTGCGTTGTAGAGACTCTGCAATGTCAATCATCTTTTGCACAACATAATTTGCGTATTGATCTTTCATCATTGTGTACAATGCACCATGGGGCCTGAAAATCAACAGAAATTCAAGGTGAGATGGAAGTTCCAGTTATCAAGAGCAAACCGTAGCTCTTCGCTGCACACTTAATATCATTTTAAACTTGAGCCTCTATGCCCTTTTGTGAATCTTGAAACTACTTGACACAAGCAATAGAATTCTCCAATTTGAAATTTTGCATTTTCATTAAATTTCAGGGGCAATGTTCACAAACTTTTTTGGACTGTGCTTACTACCATCACTTGAGACTCGATAGAGGTAAGAATTAATCAAAGAAAGTAATATTTAAGATTGACACAATGGTTTAACAACATAACAACTTACCCATCTGCATAGTTACAAACTTCATCGATCAACATTGATCTCTCTGCTCTTGATGCATGAGTGACACATTTCTCAATAACATTACTAAAAAGATGTATTTCATCACTTAACTAAGGAATGCTTTTAAAGTGCTGGTTACATTTCCATATGTTAAAAAAAATGAATCGATAGCACAATCATAACTACAAATCACATAAAATACCTTGCAAATTTATGCTGACTCAGCAACAGCACATTCCCACGTACTATATTCACAATAGTTGATTTATCGTCAGGACTACCATGTTCAAGTACATGTTGAATAACATAATTTCCATACTGGTCTTGTATCAATCTTTCAGTATGCTCATGCAATTCACCAAGTATAGGAGATGTTTGTTCAGGCGTACAATGTTCTAAGATCCTTTGTATAACTCGACAGCCATATGGGTGGGTTGATAGTGCAAAAACCTTAAACAATTTTGAAAAGAATTTGAAATGGCCAGATGGGAAACGAAGATGAAACATTTTTATATGATCTATACCACATCGCACCAGCTAGTTGTGACGTAGAATGAAGAATATAATTTCCTTAATTTCCTGTGACTGTCATTAAAGCCAACCTATTTGGTGCATGTTATTCACACGAAGCATGACATGGGAATAAAATTGGCTAACACAATAAAAATTAGCTAACATGATAAATATTCAATAGAAGGTCATGGAACAGAACTGAGTGCCTCAGAAATCACTTGCTCTCTATATTTCTTGTAAAACTGAAGAATCAAAATTAAAATCTTTCAGTACACACTTTGATGCAGATGAGATCTAACACTTTTGACAAATATTTAGAAAAACGAGTTGCTTTTGTTTAGCACACCATAGCCATTTTAACTTTAAAACTGTATGTAATAAACTTACCTGCCCCTGAAAAGCATCAATGATGAATTGCAATTGCACCGAATCAACACATTCAATACATTTTTGCACTACATGATTTCCATTTTGGTCTTTGACACACTTCAACACATGACCATCCAACTCTCTTACAAGTTCACTCTAAAATGATCAGGGAAAATAACTATTACTAATTCTAGACATACCAAATTACATTGAACACATTTAAAACAAATCAACGATATGGGTGGATGTAGCTCATTTATGCAACAAATTCAAATCACAAATTATCAAGAACATTCTATACGCAAACAATTATGAAAAGATAAAGGACGCTACTTTATGACAATCCTTATGGATTAGAAAACTAGTATTTCATCAACACAGACTTCAATTTTCTAATTCATTCCATTTAAATTTACTGACACATTTTGCAGCCTTACAAAGAAAAAAAAATGGCTAGCTAACAGCACCCTTCAGAGAAACAAAAACTCTGGAGCAAGGATCCTTTAATGATTCTCAATATTTGTGAGCCATATTACTGAATTTAAATATGGAAAACTGATTGGCTCTCAACTCACATGAATTGGAATTTCAGAAGGAATAGTTTCCAGCGCTTTCTGAATAACCCGGCATCCATACATCTGCAGAGCTAGTGGAAGAACATGACCTTTGATTCTTTGTGCTAGCAAGAGTTTTTGTTCTGGTGAACCAAATTCAAAGAATTTTTGAATCACATAATTTCCAAATACATCTGTCATCAGACTGTATGCAGCAGTAAGAATCTCACTAAACACCATATTCTTTTCGAGGATACTGGCCCTTTCTAACTTTTGTTGAATGAACCTGGACCCATGCTGATCTTGAGAGAACTCCACAATGTGTCTTTGCAGATCATGAAGCTGCAAATTCGGATATCTGTTGTTTCGAAAATCTTCGAGGAGCTTTGATCTACCACTATCTCGACCACCAGCTCTTCTGTACAACCCACTATTGGATCCAAAAATAGAGCTTCCAAGGGGAGTTGTACCATACCTTCTGGATTCATTTAGTGGGTTTAGCAAGCTAGCATAGCCTGATAATCTGCTATTCGCAGGAGATCCAATATCAAATGATGCCTGCCCTTGAGTATGTAAGGGAGATGTATTTGGGTTATTCATATTGAGAGTATTAGCCAGAGGTGTGTTAACAGAAAGAGAGTTGAAGGACCCGACCATTCCTGGTTGATACACTGGAGTTGCACCAGTTCGCTTTGCTGGACCAAGGGCACTGTAAACATCTCTTGGTCCACCTGGAGAAGGTAATGGTCCAGTGCCAGTTGAT
Source organism: Stomotoca atra (assembly GCA_036873935.1). Classification (NCBI taxonomy): domain Eukaryota; kingdom Metazoa; phylum Cnidaria; class Hydrozoa; order Anthoathecata; family Pandeidae; genus Stomotoca; species Stomotoca atra. Next base: position 6,619 of record JAYJMG010042766.1, read on the forward strand.
TGTAAATGACCTCCAATAACTCCCACAGGATCAGCATTTTGCATTTGCATGGCATTCTGACCAGGTAAGGGCCCAAGATGACCAGTGGACAAGTAACCAAGGTTAATACCTAACGAAAGAAATCACTGTTATCAGAGTTGATACATTACTGAAATAGTTGATCAGTGATTAAAGCAGAGGATCCCAGTTCAAGTCTCTCTATCCATTCAGCAAAAAAAAAATTAAAAATAAAGCTACTAGTTACCTCTAGGTTGCTGCTGCTGTTGTTGCTGTTGATTTCCTTGCTGTTGTTGTTGCTGACTATACATTTGCACTGATGGAGATGTACCACCATGCATGCCAGGACTAACAGTAGGAGCACCACTTGGATTTAATACAACAGGAGACATGACACGGACAGGTGCAGCCATACGATTTATTATGACTGGGTTTCCATGTTGATCATAAAAAGTAGAACCAGCAGGAAAATTGATTGGAGCTTGAACCATATAGCCAGCAGGAATTTGCTGACCTTGTTGCATTGGTGCTTGCTGAGGTCCCGCAGAAGAGCTTGATGATGTTGGAGTGTGCGGGTCTTGAGACTGTTGAGGCATTTGCTGTGGCTGTCCTTGAACATAACCATTTCCACCTTGGTTTGCATAAACATAAGGCTGTATGCCATAAGCAGCAGCATATTGTGGGTGTATCACAGTAGTTTGGCCATTGGCATTTACAATTGGTATACCGCCTTGTTGTGAATATGGATCCTGACCATTACTAGGATTAGCAACAAAGTAAGGATTGGTCATTCCAACTGCCTGTTGTTGCCCAAATACAAAGTGCTGAGGCTGACTTTGAGCTTGCTGCTGCGGGTTTTGTTGTTGCTGATGTTGTTGTTGATGTTGATGTTGTTGTTGCTGCTGCTGCTGCTGTTGGTGGTGATTCATGGCATTTGATGTTGACAATGCGGTCATTTGTTGAGAAAGAGGTTCTTGGACTTGTGAGTTGTCATATGTTCCATGATTATGCTCATCTAAGGGTTGTGAAAAGGGCACGGGAGAGGTAACCTGCTCATCTTGTGGAGCACCCGATGATGTGGAGCTTGGTTTGCTAGAAACCACAACATGACCATCTGGAATAATTCCTGCCAGATTTTCTTGAGTTGTAGGCAAAGGTGACTGATTTCTACTAACAATAGCTGGTTGTCCAGATCTACAGAGATGTTAAAAAAAACATAAAAAATTAAACAAGCATTATCATGTGCAATAATTTATATTCACATAACCTAAACCCTAACTAACAAATATTCTTTAAAAATCTTAATTAGGAAGAAAAAAAAAGTCAAGTTCAACCCAAGCTTTGGTTTTGGAAAATCACAACACTACACTAATTTAGTTACATAACCAAACGGTCTCCCACCCCCAGCATCTGGGAGCCCTTAAAAGTCCAGTTTAAATAGGGTTAAACATTATTTATTTATCATATTTATAATTTAATTATTGCTTACACAAACAGGCTTTGCTCATCCGATTCAACCTGAGAATTTTGAGAATGATTCTCAACTTCTTCATCTTCCTCAAAAGGTGATTTACGTGTGACAACATTACCATTGGGCAGCTGTTGATTCATGCCGGATGAATCCTAAACAAAGAATTCATCTATCAAATTAACACTATAAACATGATTAACATTAAGATTACTTGAACAACATGAAAAGCTAAAAAAAAAAACGTTGAAAGGAAATCTGAAATTCATAATTCTTAAAAATGCGTTGTAAGTTAAAACTGGGTTGAAATACGTCGTTCTTTAAATAGCCACAAGCATTAATGTTTGCTCTATCCAATTTTATGAAGGATAGAGCCAGGTGTGGTATGTTACTTTCTGATCGGGGCTGTGGATGGCGAAAGTCTTGGGACCATGTCCTTGAAGAAAACACCGGTGTAGCTGTCATGATTGCATCTTGTTAGTTCAACACACTCCAAATAACTTAATAGCATACAAATACTGTTTTTTGAAAAGAAGAATATTCTAAGTTATAATTTACTTGAAATATTCAGTTAAAAATGATTTTACATTGTTTCAAAACAAAGCTAAAATCCATTTCTCAAAAGAATTTTGTATTTCCTTAAGTTTTTCTTTTTGGTTTCTGTATCAAGGCTGAAGTATGGGCAATTTCTTCATTTACTGTGCAAAATCTAGTTGCGACTTTAACAGAGAAAACAGCTAGTTTCTTTAAAAAATGCAATAATGCATTTCACAATGAACAACTTTAGCAGCAGCTGGTAAACTTGAAGTAGGCAAATTCAAAAATCAAACAAGAAATCCTTTGCATATTTACTAGTGTATTTTATTTATGAACGCTTCTGGAAACCTATGATTTCTGCTGATTTCTAACAATTCGTGAATCATGAACCATTTTCACTGCTTCCAAAGTAAAAAATTCTTGAAACTGATGTTTTCATGAGTTAAAAAAATAAATCTCAGGAAGTTCCCAAATTCTTATCTTTTTAATCTTTTATTTTACCTTCTTTGTCTTAACCATCAGGCGCTGCATTTAAGAATGCTATTTAACTTGACAAACAATGCTTGGGCATCTTTTTAAAGTTCACCCGTTCAACCACACATATTGACTTAACTTGGGCATCTTTTTAAAGTTGTGCTTCGTTCACCCACACCCTTTAATTAAAAATTAGCATGTCTTAACGTTGTTAATTTATTGTTATGTGAAGGAGAGCAGCTTTTGAACAAGAAAAATAAAAGAAGAATTAACGTCAAAATTCTTGATATTTTGATAGTATTACCGAAGATGAACACTTGTGTTCCGATTTTTAGTTTCATTCTATGATCTTCCTCCAAGTTATAAGCAAATAAAGTTTCTTGATCGAACAGCATTTATGAGATGCATGTAAATGAAACGAATTACTAATTTTGTGAAAAGCATTTTATTTGTAAGGGAGATCAATTTCAGTTTATATAATTTGTATTTCTTTGTTTATTCGTCCGTGTTTTAATTACTGTGGTTGATTTTTAGTTGTAAATAAATAAAGGTTAACGCCAGATCGGTTGCATTTGAAGAGTAAAGGCTTTGAACGTAGCATGAGGAGAAGGAGCTGACTAGAGTGCAAGCCGCAAAATTTGCGGTTAAAATTTTCCCATGATTAGTTAACGTCTGAGGCTACAAAAACTACTGAAAATTGTAAGCCAAGAACCCCAGCTGTTTCATTCTCATCATTGCTTCGTTTTGGGTTACCTAGAGCTGCAAAAATATGGAAAGTTCTGAAAATGATACTGCCTATTTATTTCACCAATGGACTTTGTGCAAGCAAAAAAATGATACTGCCTATAGTTATTTCACCTATAGCCTTTGTGCAAGCAAAGCAAAAAATCAACAGCAGCAAAAAAAATCGAAAAAATACTTTAAGACTATGTTCAACTGAACGATGAATTAATGCATTAAATTCGATGACAAAGCAAAATCAGAAAAGATTTTCTGCTCATAAACGCCCGCTTCTTCAGTCAGAAATTGCAACTTTTAATT
>JAYJMG010042877.1:0-10134 GCA_036873935.1 Stomotoca atra
AACGTAATGCGCATGCGCCCGTTTTAAAAACAATAGATTTCTTGTGATATCATCCTGTTAGCTTAACTGTATGTATAGAAGTGATAACAAGTCATTTTTCGGTGTTAAAAAGTTGTTGTAAAAAAGCCAGGATGTTTAAAGAGATACTAAGGAAAATCAAAAAACTGCATAAAGTTTCCACCAACCAAAATCACATGGCTGATTGGACAGTATTTGTTAGGACAAGAGTAATGTTTAAGAAAGCTTACAGTTCATAAACTTGTGTATTGAAACTTTTTTCACAAAACACCTGTTGCAGAAAAACAGAAGAAATATGTACACAACAGGAGGAATCAATTGATATAAAACTAAGAAATAAACTAGAAAATGCCTTGCAGATTGATAATGGCGTTTCGATCTATTTGTTTTGCCGCAGTTTTGATGGAAAGGCGTCTCACCCAATGTTCACACCCTCACCCCTGAGGTTCTTTTCCGTTTTCTCAAATCAATAAGTGGAAAAGATGTATTCTAACATTGCAACCTCAACTCGACAATGGTACAAATGCTTGCCATGAAATTCAAAGATATCTGCGACAAGAAGCTGGAAAAAAGCGAACAGCTTGAGTATAATGAATTTGGTTTATAGCTAGATCTTTCCGTACCTGCCTTTCTCTTCTGCTCTGCCGCTAGATTTTGCTTGATTTTGAAGATGCTTCACAAAAAGAGAGAGCCAGGTACAACCCACAGTTGAATCTTGGGTTCGTAGGTCAGTTTTTGTACAAAAACATTATTAAAAATATATTGACTACTTTTCGCGCTTTGAGGAAATTTTATGAGTGCCGCCTTGTAATAAGTGCCACGGTTTGGAAGTCGAGGGTGCTTCTTTGAAGAAAATCTTCATTGTCATTGCATATGGTTTATTCCGCATGAAAAATTGTATTCTATTCGGTGAATTCCTTCAATAAAATTAAATAAAGAACTATAAAACCATAAGAGTAGAAAAAAATGCTGTATTTTATTTACACGTCAATACAAACTTTTGTTTCGTACACGCAATATATTGCTATCGCTTCTAATAAGCGCTGCATTTGTTGGTACTGCGCTTATAAATTATTTTTGGTTTTAGGGGGCGCTTATTAGAGGGCGGCGCTTAAAAGAGGCCCGCAAAATACGGTATCACCTGATACACACCCAGGCTCTAATTAGCAAATATCCTTGTTAGAAACAGTATAGCCATCGGTAAAATACTTTGTCTCTTCTGTTTCCTCTCTTCGAATAGCGAACACACAAACGGAAGTCTACAGACTTTTTAATAAATAAGTTGCACAATAACAAAATTCTTGTTTCAATACAGATTTGGATCCATCACGAACAGTTACGACAGTTGCAAGTCTAAATGTACATTCACAAAAATATGACGCTTTGAAGTTTTCTGTTTTGCATGAAAACGAAGCATAGATGGCTACTTTCTCCATGATAGCTTTTCTTACTGACTATGCGAGCTTTTTAGTAAATAAGTGTAAACAAAACAGATGTTTCCATTGTTAATATTATCTAAAAATTATTGAGCATAATGAATTTATCATCCTACTGATCATAATTATTTTCTCCGTTCTTAAAATTCCGGCACAATTTTACTGAATTACAGAACCAACATGAAAATGCCGAATGAGTGAAAAAAATTCCCTCAGGACGACCATGTTTGCATTTTAAACACTCGTGTAAAGCTAATTTTACACTAGACGAAAAAGTTCGCGCGAAGTGTAAAATCGGCTTAATACGCGATCGAATCAGGGCTTGTAGCAGCCGTTTCATTGACCTTTAACACTGATAGATAAAAAAAAGTAACCTTTGCGCTATTTGTAGGATAGACTTACGGTATTAAGACTTGAAGGACGTTATACTGCCTCATACTATCTACAATCGTGGACACAAATTATTGATAAAAAAAAATTACAAAATGCAAATCCATGCTAGGCTACCCCTCCTCCCACCCTCCCACCGTTCAATGTTGTTTCGGAGCTGTTCTTTGACTTTTTTCTAGAAGACAAAATTGATTAGGGGGAGGGGGGAGGTTGATAGATTTATTTCAGATTGATCAAAATTTATGTCCAAGATTGTACACACAACTTACTGTTCTTACACACAGAGACATTTTGTATTGAACGAAAAATAATCATAAATTTATAATAGGACAGCAAAGGAGAATTACTCCAAGCAGAAACAATAAAATCAAGGGTACTAACCTTCTCAGATGCAGATAAAGGCAAAGATTTCTCCACAGTCTAAATGAATTAACGCCATGTAGAACAGAGATGTAAGCACACAACTGTACCTGAAAGTACCTATTCATGCAAAATGTTCACCTCATTCAATTTCTCTCGAATTCTGATCACAGTAGCATCAAGTAGTCCATCCGGTGTCTAAAATTGATGCATGAATTCTTTACATTTACTGAGAAATAATGGACTGACCACCGAACAAAGATGTATTTGCCAAAAAATAAGAAATACATAACAAAAATAGAAATATGAAGTGAGCACAACTTACAAGCTGACTTTTTCGCTTATTCTTAAAAGGATCCCTATAATTAATAGAAATTATTAGAATTTGTCACACCTACATGTTTTCATCAGTCGATTGAGTATACCGTTAAGATTTCCATCATTTTTGGATTGCTATTAGGCAATCAGAACCTGACAACATCTTGCTGCTTACATTTGGGTAAACCTCTGGTGTAGTCAGGTTTTAAAGCTCCTTTGGTAGAGTAGCGTGGACTGATGATACACGTGGCAATGATGGATCAGGGCGTCGTTGTGGTGGTGGACGAGGCGGCACCATCACAAATGAACATTTAGAATAAGATGCATTTTTTCTAAATTGTCTGGTAGTCATGGGTTTTGTGTGAATCAAATCTTACATTTTTCAAATGAATGGTGGTGCGAGGTTAGTATCGCAGTCGAAGAAACGTTTTAATTTTTTCCTACTGGTTGCGTTGCTTTTTTTAGAGAGCTGACAATAATGCAGCCAATATTATTCGACTCAAGTGGGTAAATAATACGTAAAATATTTAAATTGTGATTTACAAAATGTAAGATTCTTTACTATTTATTGCAATGACCTGTTTGCATTTCAGATACTAACGAATACCTGATTGAATGAACTACGTATATAAATAAAACTTCTTACCATGCTCCAGGCGCTTTTGTATACGGATGTCCTTGTGTTGCAGTAGTTCGAGTTCGATTCCACACAACACGTTTTTGCTTTTTACTTAACGTATCACCTGCAGGCTTCAATGATGTTGCAGAACCAGTTGGAGTTGTACTAGCCATTAGGCAATCAGAAAATGACACCATCTCGTTGCTTACATTCGGATAAACCTCTGGTGCAGTCAGGTTTTGAAGCTCTTTTGGTAGAGTAGCATGGGCTGATGATACACGTGGCAATGATGCATCAGGGTGTCGTTGTAGTGGTGGTGGACGAGGAGGCACCATCACAAACGAACATTCAGAATAAGATGAAGCCTGATTATGGGTAAAACTACATGTATTCGATGCATCCGTTGAAGCTGAAGTTATTGTAACATGCGATGCTTTCTTATTGGTAGTGTCTTCAGTTTTCTCAGCATCTTGGTAGAGTTTAGATTGACTCTCTTTCCAAAGATCTCCATATTCTAAAACAAAAATTGGTTTTTACCCATTAATTACAGACTGTAACAGTAGCAGCAATCTTGGAAGAGACAACAAAAACATGATTCTCAGCAAAGAATTTCTCAAGGAATTTTTATGACAAGATTCTGCGTTCAGTATAGCCTAAAGCTTGTTAAAGTGGTTTAAGCTTACAATATTGAATTTGCATACATAGTGTTTCCCACGTTCGCTAAATCTACATGATTTATGACAAGTGACAGCAGAAGTATTATAATATTTCTTTGAATTTAGATTGTAGATTAGCCAGTACAGTCGTTGCGGGCTTTTTGATAGGCATTCATAAAGAATTACTCGAACTTCTACTAATTTCTCGTCACAATTGTTTATGTTTGAATTATTATAAAAAGATTATATGCATTTTTTCTCCATGAATTCATGTTTTTGGGAGAAAGGAAAAAAGAAAATTTGTGGTATTCTATAAATTTCCTAAAAAGCATCTATTTTGAAAACAATTTCACTCTAGATTGCGAGATATTAGTTGACTTGTAGATCACAAAATACCTTAAGCAATCTTAAAGCAACCCAAGGAATTACCAAAACTACAATAAAAAATCTTATAAATTACTAGACCAAAGATACCTAATAGGGCACTTTTTGACAGGTTTCAACTTTCAGGGACAAGTTAGCATAGCCTATCCTTGCCAAATTGAAAGTTGGCTAAGTTGACAAAAAAGATCGTATCATGAAGCATTCACACTTTGAAGCCAATTTTATATTTGTTCATTTTTTAGGCAAATCTTTGAAAAACATGCATTTTGAAGATCTTATTTGCTGTATCTTTGCACATAATGCAAGTTCTCTGGAAAATCATTACCAAAACATTGCCTTTTGAGTACCTGAAGAGTACAGCACTTATCTAGTTTCAGAATGACTGGATACAGCAAAGATATCTTTCATACACGTTTTTTTATAAAAAACATTTTTATAAGAAATATGAGGCTGAGCTTTTGCAAATGTTAAGAAACATTTAAGAAACACCAAGGCTGAGAAATACTAGACAAGAAACATTTTTGGGACAATATATAAACAAATCATGAACTTTTTAGAGAAAACTAAGATAAGATAAAATAAGATAAACGAAACTTTCAAGAAACATTTAGGGCTAGAATTTACTAAAAGTTAAGAAACACCCAGGCTGAAGCCAAGAAGTGTGTTTCTTTATTATTATTATTATTACCCAGTAGACACTCGACCTTATTTCGGCGTATAATTCTTGTCCATATCTAGTCGATTGCAGTAGGTTGGTCAATCGACCTGAAATCGACGTCCAATTTTGAGCGAAGATTTCCACGTTTTCGTGACGACCGTTTTTTGACGGATAAATTGAGTCTACCTTATGATGTCTAAGCCTTCGAGGGTTATTCGATGCATAAATTAAGATGTCAACTTAGAGAGAAAAAATTTTCCTGAGATTGGGAACCCATTTTCGCCTGGCAATTTTTTTTGTGCTGGAATAAATTTTCGCTTTTTGACCAAAATTATGCTTTTCACGGGAATTTATTTTTGTCATTTCATTATAGTAAAACTTGCAAATGGGAGCTATAGTGCAAAAAAATTGGCAAAAATACATTTCGCATGTAAATATGTATTTGTGGAACTATACAAAAAGAACTAATTCAAGTTTTACCAACATAGTATCGGATGAGGGAAGAAAGTATTTTTCCAGAGGATGATGAAAAGATAAATTCCTTCTTCCTCGTGTCTTCTTCATATGCACGCTATCGTCTCTGTGGTAACGTTTTGTTTTCAAGTCTTGAGAACAGCATCGCATTGGTTGAAAATGATGTCAGTGAATAGATAACATAGATTTTCAACCAATACCATGGCTCTATTTTGAGTTGCCGCAAAAAGAATTCGTCTAGTGAAAAACGTGGTTGAACATGGTGCGAAAAATAAAAGTGAAAGATTTCGGTTCTCGATTTTAGTGAGTAAGGCCAAGCAAGCGCGCGGCAAATTCCTATAATGGCAACGATGGACAAGTCAGATAACAGCTAAAAAGACGTCCATAGGTTGACTAAACTCACTCATTTTTTATTTTTTTATCAAGCAAAGCAAAGTAGTCAGGAAGCAGAAACGAGGTAGAGGTATCCTAAGGTGAATTGTATTGTAAATCTCCTTTTTACGTCATGGAGGCTTCCATCCTAAAGGCTGGTTCTTCTGCCTAATGGACGCACTGACCGCTTCGTTGCCCCACTGAAACTCCTTACACTATTAGATGCAACGATCTAGCGATAACCTAAGGGAATTAGCAGTGAGAGGTCACCTCACAACTGATGACCTTGCGGCTACGCGGATTCGATCCAGTATGCCTTTGACCACTGGCTCGCTTCCTTAACCACTCGGCCACAGCTCCTTTAGGTAAGGACGACTTTATTCTTTTTTATTTCCTATTACTGTACAAAGTTCAGGGTTCATTGAATTGGCTTGTCATCTGATTTTTCTTTTCATAAGGGTTAAAACCTTATCAGTTAGGAAAAAGAGTTTGTTCAAGCTGCTAAAAGTTCTCATGTAACACGTCGTCATCTGGTCATCTCTGCAATTGTATTTATTATTATAATTAGTTTTTTTCTTCTTCTTGTTCTCTTCTTCTTTTATATTTTGTCTACAGACCAGCATAATTTTTATGTGACAGATTAGCAGACGGAAAAGAGTTCGACGTTTTCAAACGCTCGAACTTTTCAAGTAGTTGGAGGCTAAAACAAGAGTGTTTGTGTTGTGTGTGTTGTCCTAATCTAGTTCTTCTTGTATCTTTGTTTCTGTTATTATTTTTCTTCTATTGTTTATTTTTCTTCTTGCGTGTCTAGACCAGCATAATTTTCATGTGAGCTGGGCGTTTTCAAATGCTCGAACTTGGCAAGTGGTTGGGCGCTAACAGGAGTATTGTGTTGTCCTAATCTAGTTCTTCTTGTATTTTTGTTTCTGTTATTATTTGTTTTTCTTCTTGTGCGTCCCGACTAGCATTTATGCGACTGAGTTCTACATTTTCAATTGCTCGAAATTGCCAAGTGGTCGGAAGCTAACAAGAGTGTTGTGTTGTTCTAACCTATTTCTTCTAGCATTTATGTTTCCAGATCAGCATTTGCAGATGTTTCGAAATGCTTGAACTTGGCAAGTCGTCAGAAACTGATGTACTTACAAATACATTAGTTGTTTTTGTTTTCTGTTACCTAGTTGCTTTAAAATTTGGCAAGCAAATATTTTCATGAGTCTGAAAATTAATATTTTTGCATATTTAAATTTTCGTAAATCTGAATTTTGTGTAAATGTTTGCTTGTATAAATTTTCCAATTAAAAACCTTTTTATAAAAGATTAAGATGGACAAAAAAGCTGTATTTTTTTGGTAGATCATAGGTGTAAAATAGTATTCGCAAGTTTAATATTTCGTTAGTGCTAAATTTAAAAACAACTGATTTATTGCCTAATTTTACTGTTTCTGGCCCTGGTACTGGTAAGTTGGTTCACTTTCATTCCTTAACAACTGTGTTTACTATGTAAGTAAAGTAAAAATTAATGCGAAAATTGTAAATTAAACACTGCCAAAAAGTGTGGGTTATACGCAAATGCATTCTATTTGATGAACATAGATATTTTTCAAACTGAAATGCCGAGGTTCGGGTTATGCATTGCGGGTTAACTACCGGAAAATATGGTATATCTTTAATTTCAAAATTAGGCAAAATTTGCAAAAATATGTATAGTCTGCTAAAACGTACACAGTCAAAATGTGAGGTCAAAATTTACGAGGTCATTTTTTCGCTGCTGCTGTCAAGTTGGAGCACAAATGAATATTTTATTTATAAGAGCAGTCTTTCTCCTCCTAAAGTATACAAAAAATATCATACATTCCTAAGGGTGTGTGTACCCTTTTTTTACGTGATTTACATCATTGCACCTTTCAAATCATAACTTACGATTTAATGTTTCTTACGGAGAAAATATTGTTCTGTTGGAAAGATAAAGCTTAGTACTATCATAAAACCATATTTTTATACTTACATCCATTCCATTATATCCTTTGGCAAAAATGCCATTATTTTAATCGAAAATGTGCTTCTAAGCAGCGCACAATATAAGAAATATGAAGGAGGCAGTCGCGTTGATCTGTAATTTGAGAAACTAAATGGTCAAAGTAATCTGGCTGGCTGGCTGTATCATACAAAACTTTAAACTTGATAAACTTATCATGTTTACAGTTTCTGCGAATTTTCCGAATACATGCTCGAACTAGACTGGTGCCTTTTTCACCAAGGTAAAGCGAAACCATACGGTTATTGAATCATCATCATTAGCTACAACGGTGGTGGAGTTTGACGGTTTTTTGAGTAATTTATGTATGATTGAATTGGAGACATACTTAGGTTTTCCTATGAAGCAAAGCGTTTGATCGTATTAATTTCACGAGACAATTTTGTAGGCTAGCAGATTTTAACAGCACGATTCACTAGACTTCTCAACCATGCAGTACGAAAATGCCAAGGAACAAAGATGTTATAATTTGTGTAGAGACAGTGTTTGTATCTTTTCTAAAGATAAACCGTTTGGACTGAGTTATAAATCAAGAAAATGAGTTACTTCATTTTCATAAGTATCTAGTGTAAAATTTAAGTTAACATCAAAACTATTGAAAAGGTGTAAGTGAGAGGACTCTAACTCACACCATCTCACCCTGCTGGTAACATTAGTTACTCCAGAAAAGATAAAGAAGTGTAATTAATGACTTGTTGAAATAGAAACATTCAGCAGGATGAACATGCTATCAACGATAATATTTAAAAACTGTCTTTAAGAGTCAAAATTCATGCAAAATAGTAACCAATAAGTATTGAAATGGTGATGTACAATTGGAATGTCTTCCTTTTTAATGACAAGAAGAGTGTCATCAACATATTTACTATAAAATTTGATTGTGCCATTATCAATTAACTTTTGAACAGTGACTTCTTAAAGTTCTGTCATTATAATGTTCGACAAAACTGGTCCAAGGGATGAACCCATACTAACACCGTCAATTTAACCATAGAATTCATTGTTGCACATAAAGGATGTTTTAATGCATGTGTCAAATATTAATTTTTGCAAGGTAGTTTTAATCAATTTATATTCCTATCTAGTAGATTTAAATAAAATGAATTTATTCGGTCTCTCCTTTATTTTATACAAAACTATACACTTCTTTGTCCTGCTTCTTTGTCCTCTTCTAAGTTCTCTGCAAAAGAACATATTTTGTCTTTTTATTTTTATTTTTTGATATAAAGATCACTTTTTTCACGTGTGAAAGTTGTTGCACGTGAAAATTCGAAGTCAAATGCATACTCCATCCAAAAATCCCATTTTTGTAATATTTGAGTTTTCTTTTACAGGAACAAAGTATTTTGTGCGTATTTGGCTGTCGAATAAAAACCTAGGAATTTCAAAAAAGAGCTCAGAAAAATAATACAGCACATTCCTCCTTCTATATGAAAGAATTTGATCAGCTAATAGGAAAAGATAAAGAAATGTGCTGTTAAAAACATTCGCCAATGACAAACAAACGGTTAGGGACAAATATATAAATACATAAAACAAGTTTCCATCATTAGTGCTAAGATCGATAAATAAAACAATCATGTGAGATCTGTTACTTCATTACATCTTAAAATATGTTACAGCAAATGGAAAGATGAAAATAGTGTCGATATTTATAAAAGGAACATTAGTTACTCCAGAAAAGATAAAGAAGTGTAATTAATGACTTGTTGAAATGGAAACATTCAGCAGGATGAACATGCTATCAACGATAATATTTAAAAACTGTTTTTAAGAGTCAAAATTCATGCAAAATAGTAACCAATAGGAAGCTCATTCGAAGGCAATCGCGTGTGTTGGTTTAAAAATATGACGTCACAAAGTAACGAATGCAGAGTAATTTATACCTTTGCTTTCGAAATCTAAATATCTTTGAAACAAACTAATTATTCAAAAACGCTGACAAACGATTTTAGAAAAAAGCATAGGGTACATAATCAAGTGAATTTCAGATCAAAATAATTATCTATTTCATATATATATATATACATTCCAAACTAATTCATTATGAAGTATATTTGTTTTATCTTATTACCTTATAGTTCCTTTAATTTTCGCACCCTGTTTATTTTCACTCCCTCCATTTTTCGCGTCTCAAATTTTCTCACACCCCTTTAAAATAGATATTAGCGAACCCTTTTTTGAATTTTGCAGTTGCAAGGTACAATCCTGGTCATAATATTTTAGAATCCGGGGGGTTTTTGCCTTGTTTTAGATAAGACGGTTTCTCATAAAAGGCCTGTAAGTCAGAAATGGTAAGAGAATTTCGTTTCATTCGGATTGGTGCTCAGATTCAGTATAAAATGAACGGAAACAACCGAAAAAACGCCAAATATTTTCATTTCAAGGGCGCTCAATCTCGTGTTCAGGCTCAAT
>JAYJMG010042988.1:0-10130 GCA_036873935.1 Stomotoca atra
GCGCCCCTTTTACTAGGATCGAGGGGGCGCTTATTCGAGGGGGGCGCTTATTAAATTTTTTTAATGTTATAGGGGGCACTTATTCGAGGGGGGCGCTTAATCAAGGGAGGCGCTTAATCGATGCATTACGGTATATCCAAAACGTATCTTTACCTTTAACCAAATTATAAAGTTGGTCACACAATGAATGTATATCCAAAACATACTCTCAACACAGTCATACAAAATAAGATGACATGCTTAGTTGGATTATCTGCATGCATTTCTCTTAGTTTTATGAGTAGCACAAAATAAATTTATATCCAAAATATACTCAACATTCACTAACAGATGTGAAAGCATTTTTTTTTAAATCCATGCATATTATACAATTAATCACAATAACAGAGTGTACTTGTACTTGAGAGTCTGTTCTTTTCAAAATTCAGAGTCAACTCTCAGAGTACTCAGACTGGTTTGCTTTTTTTTGTTCTTTTAAAAAAATTAGAGTAATATTGGAGAACCATTTGAGAATTTTTAGTGCACTCAACAATTTGAAAAGAACGGGCCCTTAATCACTTTCAATAGAGTTAGGAAAGTCAAATACAAAGTCAAAGCCATCTGATTCAATAAAAATACATCATTTCTCCAAATTTGCCACAAAGCAACAACTAACAGGCCTGGGCTGCTTTTTGAACAGTTTAGCCTGTGGTAATGCATGTTCAAACAAGGCACGTCTTTCATCGCCACATACAAAGGTCAAGTTTTCCAGCAAAGAGATATATATTGCTTTGTTACAAGGACATAACACATCAAAATTCTTTGCCAATGGACACTGGATAAAACACTTTACAAAGTATTTGACAAAGCCATAGTTCATTTTTCCTTGTGATCGGTAGCTGACTGTGAAACTATTTCTCTTCTTCATACGTCTATAACTTTTAGAATGGAGAACCTCTTTATTATGCAGCAAACGATTAAATTGAAAGCAACTTTCGAGACTTCCACCAACTAACCTCTCAATGCAACTCCTCTCCCAACCAGTTGGAGAAAATTTCCTCAACAGGCCAACTGCTGAAATGGTGCTGCTGATAACTTCCATTAAATGAATTTGGTGCTTAGAATACATTTTCTTACAATACAATCTTAGTTCTTTACTTTCGAAAGGAAGATTTGGTAAATAGTAGTTAGTACTATTTCTGGTACTTTTTGGTGAAAAGAAACAGCAGTGGAAACTTGTAAGGCAATATGCTGTGTAGCGTGAAACAAATCAATGTTAGGTGCTTCTATGTTTTTCAATTTCTGATCTATGGTACTGATAATATTTCCTATATACCATGGTTGCGTTTTTAGAGTTTTATTCAGCCATAAATTGTGCATGTAGTCAATGCCAACACTTCTTATAACATAAAACCCTTTAAAATCATAAAGCCAAGTCATTCCTTTCACACCATACTCTGAGTGCACTTTTCCAGTGAAAATTGTTTTCTGTTGAGAAGAAATTGCATGCTCCTTATTTTCTTTGCGTGTTCTCAGAACTGAATGTCCCTCTGCAGTATCCACGTTAAAAGGGTGGATCGTTTTATGTCCCTTTGCACTAGTCCAGCATGTCTCCCATTCTCTAAGCAACATGGACATCGGTAAAATCTACTATAAAGGCTGGAATTTTGCAAAGCACTTTTGGCAGGTGCATCAAATGTTGATGAGATAAGTACACCTTTAATAGTTTGAAGCCCCTGGTTTGGTACATCTATCTGAAAACCTGGAAATATAGATAAAAAAATTATTTATTAATTGCTGTTTTTCGTAAAACATGCACAAGTTTTAGTCAGTGATGTTGCTCTTCCATTGAGCTACTCCAGTTCAAAGCCAGAGGTGGGTATTGATCCCACAACCTGCTCACTGTGAAAATAATAGTAAAGGATGCAATATAATGGCTTATACAATTCAAAATAAAATCAAATAAAGCAAAGATTAATTACCTTTTTCTCTTCTTTAATTAAGTTCAACTTGAGGAATAAAATAATCTACAGTAACGGCAATTAACAACTCACATGTAAAAACGAATTTTGGACACGCTCCCTAAGATGCATCTTCACTATGATGATCATTGAACACAAAATATATGATCTAAAAAAATTTTGTCCTCAGAAATATGGAAAAGTTCACTCACCTTTTTTAGCAAAACTAGAGAATGTTTGATGCAAAGGTTGTAAGAAAATTTTAAAACATGGCTTTCCACCACCAAACCATAGTCCAGCAAATATTCGATATTTTTGTTTGTATCTAAAAGCATGAAGTGAAAATTTTAAATTCAATTTCAATGAGGTATGACACATACCTCCTCCAAGTACGATTGAGAAATAACTTGGAAGTACTCCGTAAAAAACGATGATAAGGTCCTCTTTTCTTTGTTATTTTACATGGAGAAGACGACGACGATGCAATTTTGTTTTGATTGAGTCTTAGCCTTCGTTCAGAATTGTGAGGTCCCTAACTTAAGCTGATTTCAACCGTCAAGCGAAGTAGACTTTTTTAACGTGAGACTTAAGAGACTATTGAAAGCACCTTTAAGAAGACAGGTAAGTTCTTGTTTTTAATATTTTTCTCTTTGTTTCTAATTTGATAAGAAAGCACTGGCTTGTTTGATGGGTGTAGTAGACGTTTATCGACTTTGATTCGTATAAAGTAAAGACCATATATGATAAAAAAACGTTGAAATTAATTGAGTAAATTGAAGCATATTTTCTCACAAAAATGATTAAATATTTTAAATAATTCTTATGTAATATATCTTTGAACAAAACATATAAAAAAAATACAGATAATTTTGTCTTTAACATGCTTGTCTTTGAGTCCTGTTTTTGGGGATTATAAACGCATGCGCGGGTATGCAAATGCAGATTACAGTTTTCCCTTCACTGGAATGCGGAACTGGATGAGATGGTGGGTGAGTTGGTGAGTCGCGAGCAGTCATGGAGGTTAGCAGGAAATGTGATACTATATGTGGTCGAATCGAGTATTTATTATTTAAAAAGAGCTCCATTATCAAATTTAACTTCTCTACAATAGAGTTCTTGTCTCATGAAGTGTTGAATTTGATCCGAAGTTCACTGGAGTATATAGCGTTTTTGGTTTAACAGAGATAAAACTGCATAATTTTACATTGAAAATTGACACATTGTTCTGAATCACGTTATGAATATTTTTTTGTTACAAAGTTGTTTGTTTTGAGGCAGGCTATTTATTGATATTTTTGGTGCTGAATTATTTTTCTGATCTGAGAAACTTTTTATCCTTGCTTAATTTTTGATTTTTTTTTTCCTTTGAAAAACCTTAAAATGAATAAGCAAATCATAGTCATCTGGAATGATGGATCTTCAGATCGTTACGCTGAAAAATCCATTTTTGAGTCCGATGGATACGAACCCGGGAATAGAGCATCTAAACAACACAATAATGAAATGTGGGAAGAAGTGATTGACTCCGTACACGGTAAGAAACATTTTTAAAGCACTCTAACAGGGACTGTAGGGTCTGTATGCCTTTTTCAAGTTTATTTTTCTTTCCTTTTTAAATTTTAGATAAAACCTTGGTTGCCAAACAGCGCCTAATTGAACTTGGTGCGATAAAAAATATTTTTGAAAAAAAAGTTATCGATGGATCAAAAAGGAGTCGGAAAAAGAGTCTAAAAATTGCATATGATGAAGATGAACAGGCAGATAAAGTTACGAAAAGAAAAAAAGAAAAAAAGAAAACCAAAAAAGAAAAGAAAAGAAAATGACAGCGGACCAAGTTTATTATCTGTTAAAGAACAATTGTTTGTGGATCGGTTAACAAATTCGTTGGTGGATGATCCCATTAACATGACAAATCCCACTAATCTAATTGCATACGATGAAGATGAACCGGCAGATGAAGTTACGAAGAAAAAAAAAAGAAAACTTAAAAAAAAAAAATTTACAGTGCACCAAGTTTATTATCTGTGAAAGAACAATTGTTTGTGGATCGTTTAACCAATTCGTTGGTGGATGATTCTGATAGGATATCCACCACACCAACAAATTCCAGTAATCTACTCCTCCCAGCCCTCCCAGACCTGGCATTTAATGATGATGACAATCAGCAAGAGGGAGGAGTAGACTTCCTGCGTAAGGTTGTAGTGTCCTGCACAAAATCACCAGAGAAGAGAAGAAGCAAAAGCAAAGAGGGAAATAATATGCCGACAATGCACGACAAAAAAAGAATACTTGCAGTTGAGGCATCTATAACTGCTCCTGTGCGCCCACTAACTGGTGGCAAAGCTCCACGTAAGGAGTATCGCTCCCCAACACCAACTTCTACTTGTGCATCATGCTATGTATATAAAAGAAGGATGCAGTCACTTGAGGTGGTTGACTTGAGGCAGCAGCTAAGTGACAAAGAAAACCAACTACGTGAAGGGAAATATGTTGGAAAGTAATTTTTATTGAAAAGGTTGCCTGTTGCGTTGAATATAGGTATTTTTCTAAGAAAAATTGATTCTGACCACTTGATTTTCAAAGAAAAAAATGGTACAGTTTCATACAAATTGACAAGTTTGAACTCCAATATGAAATTGCAGTGCATTTGTTGATATCTATTCTTTTTATTTTAAGATAATGGCAAGCCAAAGCCAGGAAAGTTGCCAGAGAAGTTGGCAACTTGATACAGGGTAATAATTATAATTTAACATAAACAGCTCAAGAGTGACATGTATTTCTAAAACATTTGTCAGAATTTATTTATTTTGAAATATTTTGCTCATCTAACTCCCCTACCTTCACGGCATGTTAAATGTTATATTGTGACATTTAACCAAGAAACCTCTTTTTTGTAGATGGCAGAACTTAGTCCTGGCAGTGGGGTGTTTATATATCAATATCAGATGGATTGTGCTCTGAGCAAGAAGACACCTAATTCCAAAATTACCTTCCTTGTTAACTGTTTTTATAACAGAAAAGAGCAGGTAGGGATGAATTAAAGTGGCAAGTCATCCAAAAATCAGCCAAGGAAAGCAATGTGCCCGGACGTCCGGGATGTAATTATTTGTAAGTATTTTTCATCTGTTTGTTAATAAATATTTTTGTGTTAACTTCAAATTTATTTTTGGTCAACATAGTAATACCTTGATCCGTTATGTCCTTCTACCTTGATCCATTACTGTTAGGTGCCTAACAAACAGTGGACGCTTTTCCCGACACCTAAGAGTATATGTCCTTTATTCTGATCCTCCATTTATTAGGCACCTAAGAGTATTTCCTTCCTAGATTCCTAACACTACAATTGTATGTTGGTATGCTAACTCTTTTTCACGGTCTTATCCTTTTTTGTAACCTTTTCAGTAAGAACATCGTTAAATGACGCCAGAGCGTCAGAGAGTATTAAAAAATCAATACATCATAAAAAATTACTTGAAAAATTGCACTAGCATGAAACACTGTGTAGTAATTTCCAGTTAAATTTTTCATTTTTCACAATTTGATTATATTGCTCGTTTTTCTGGAGCACTCTTTGTGTAAAAAAACATTTTTAAAACAACATTATTTATTGTTTAATAATATATCTTAGCTAGATTGTGCATAAAGCCTGTTTAGATTTGCAAGAAAGCACTCTCTGTCAATTCTGTCTTTCTGAAACCGTTTTTAGCTAAACATTTCAAGCAAATCTGTAAAAAACACTCTTCTTCAATGATTTTTAGATTTATGTCAGTATAAGTCTTATAAAAAGAAAAAGAACAAATCTTTTCGACATAATTTATTGACAAGGTTTTGGTTCAAATTGAACCATGATCACGTCATTACATACTGTCACTAATTTTAACACCAACAAGTAACAAATAATTTACAATTTTCAGTGCTATAAGTACAAAGGAGCTGATGCTATGTTCTTATTCAAACAAACTCTTCTTCAAGCCACATTCCCGTTTGTTAACATTGGTGGTTAATTCAAATTACTTTCAGTCAATTTAGTTGTTAAAATGAGGGAAGTAACAGAGTGACTAAGCACTATGATAAACGCAACCTGTTAGGTCTCTTTGGTTGAAAACTAGAGGCATGGGCTCCTCTACAGAGTTTGCTATAATGTCTGATGCAGCCTGAGAACATTGGTAATGGTAGATGTGTAGGTGGTGGTCATGGTTCCAAGGCTATCTTCGGGCATTGTCAATGAGATAGGAATGGAGACATGAGGTAAGAAGAACTTCATCTCATGCCTGCGATCTGGTGCGGACCCTTGAGTAAGCATCGCCTGCCTCCTACAAGACACCAGCCATTCCTACCCACAGAAACCATCCGCCCAATTCAACTGCAAAAACCTTATTTGATCAAAGCTACTATACTAGATACAAACCGTGTCGTTATTGCCTTGATCCACAGTGCATAGCCCAAAGTTAATAAAGGTTACAACAAGGTGTGTTTTACAACTAACCTTGGTGAGTTTAGCAATCGTCTCAAATTTTTAAGACGCTATTTTAATCTCAAAAAAAGCAACAAAAGAGCACCATTGCTGGAAGTAATCAGAAGTATCAAAAATATTGAAAATTGTATCGTTGTTGGCTGTTGTAAACAAGGACAATCGTCTCAACTTTTCATTATTTAAAACAAATTAAAACAAAAACAAAAACCCATCTGCGCACCAGAACTTGCGACTCTGGCTGTAGCTTTAGCACTTGTTTACGGGGCTCCAACACTCAGCCTTACGCAGAGGGTTATCAATGTATGTTGTGAACAGTGTTTTTACTATTTGTACTAGTAATAGCATGACTTTGAGGGCAATTTGGGATTAATAGCCCGAGTTTCATTTTGACGTTTTTCAAAATAACCGAACGTAATGAGGCCTATTTGACAGCACGTGAGCGGCCCGATTACAGTTGAGCGGGCTGATTACAGCTAGGCGGGCCAATTGCGGATTAATAGTGCCCTGTAAAATACGGCATACTGTACTGTGTTGTAATTAGGTATACAATTAAGAATGATAAATAATATCAGTAAAAATTGGGGAACAGATTAAGCTTCTTGACACAACATTGGGACAACTTTTCCCTAACAAACCTTTCTTGTCATTTACAATACATAAAAACATTCAAGACTATCTCATTCGATTACGGATGAGTCCAGAAGCTAACCTTGGCTGAGACAACCTTATTTTACTAGACCAAGGCTACCTCCATGTAAATATTCTATTTTTATTTCCTGCTGTTACTTTTATTTCAATATAACGTGATACAAAAATGCCGAACTGTTTTATTTCATGTCAACAAACACATCTTGAAGCCATATCTAATTAATTCATCATCGCTTGACCCTCACCGTAATGACACGTGACAAAAAATAAACACACTCCGATATGAATGTAAAGAAGTTACAATCAGACAGCTGACTGATATGCCTCCCACTCTGAGACATGCATTACACACAAGAACAGTTAACACACTGTTTGTAATGATATAAAATTGATCCAACTGCGTTTGACCATGACTCTCTTATATTCCTGTTATAATTTATGAGAGACAGAAAAACCAATTACATTCAGGTCTTAATAACGTTTGACTGCTCAGGAACTAAAGCACACACATGTAATAGTGAATTAGACCTAAGTCGACTTCTTTTGACCACGATTTTACAAATAAAAGACTGGGTGTTAATTTGCTTTAGTTCTTTAACAAACATTTCAAACAAAATTGTTACTATGGAAACATACGATATTTGTTGCGAACATTTAAGAAAATAGATATATGAACTAATTACGTGAAAATCGATGACGCAAATTTTTTTTCCGTACACCGTAGGCATCATCATTGAGTGTTGGCAGCATAATTTGTCCAACGTTGCGCTGAAGCCGAAAGTAAACACAAAATGGTGGTTTAAGATGTGGACTTTGTTGGCAGGTTATTGTTTGTTGATGCTTGTCAAGAACTATTTGTTTCGTTCAGTGAAGTTTAGCAGATATTTATTTTGATAAAACTGTTAGAAAGTAATTGTAAAATGTTCAAAAAAGAAACTAGTTTTTGATTTGGTATCGAAGTGGTTGGGTTGTGAGGATAAGGTATTTTATTTTGAGAGGCTTTTTGGGATCTCTCCTCCTTCTCATTCTAGCTCTGCTAGCTGCTGCTCCTTTCTAAATGATGAGGTTTATATTTATTGTGGATAACCTCACTAAGTTTGACAGTTTTTTTTTCAACTCAAAACCCAAGAAGCAAAAACTATGTCTTCTAGTGATTAGATTTCTGTGATAAATACTCATAGAATTCCTTGTCATCTGAAACTGAAGTCAAACGTTGTTTATAAATTTATATGTGCTAGTTACAATGCTTGTTATATTGGTGAAACCACCAGACATTTTAAACAACACATTGATGCACATTTGAAGAAGGATAAGAACGCACATATTTACAAACATATAATATTTATATACATGAGAAGTTGTCATGTATTGGCTAGTGCTTAGCCTAATGCTGCTTGTTTTTCCATTTTATACTGCGCTCAAACAAAGGGGCAACTCAAACTTAAAGAGGGGCTACACATTAACTGTAATTTCCCCTTTGAACATCAAGGCTAAGTTATTAACAAAACCTAAACTGATTAAAATTTTCTTTCATCTTTCTTTGTTTTCTCTCATCTATTCTTTTAGCCTTTCATCTTTTCCCCTTTGATCTTATTCCTTTTTTGTTTTTATTTATTGTTTTATTATATTTATTAAAGCTGATTGAAATATGTTGTGAAAATATATATACATAGTTTTTCTCAACACTTCTGTGTTTGTAATGAGTAACTTGATGACATCCTGGATCTGCGAATACTGCTCATATAGGTGTATGTTAAAATGTTAATATTATATTATTCTTATTTGTTTAAATTTTAACTGTAAGCATGATAGAGAGTAAAAGTGCTTGAAAAAAAAAGAAAAATTAAAACTACTGTTAAAAATAATAAGAAACAATTTTTTATTATAAAAACATATTTTAAAGATAAATAAAACTACTGCGTTGAATATGTTTATTTTTTAGGTGGTTACAATATTTTCTAAAATGTCAACAGCTCTGGCTTCATTCCGCTCACGCTTTATCAATGTTACCAATACAGAAGAGTTGTTTTGCAGTGTAAGAGATATTTTGCTACTTAACGAGAATTCGTTTAAAATATTATATGTTACTGAATCAGTAACAAAGTATAAGGCACAAGATGAGTGCAATATAACCTCTGAAGATGCCTTCATAGAAAGTTACATGCATAAAACAAATGAAATAATGAGAAAGCTGACTCCAAAATATCCTGGAGATAAGAGCAAGTTTTCAAGATGCATTTATTTCCGTTGTCAACATAAAACAAGGCATCAACCATCCATGAGTGTAGGAGAAGTGTTGAAAAGAAAACTAAGCCACAGGTTAAAAAACACAAACTGTTCATTTAGGCTGGTGCTTAAATTCAAGCAAAATCCAAATTCAGAAGACTTTCCTTACCTGTTGGAACTGGAATGGACACACAATCACCCAGTGAGTGCATTACAATATTTGTCATTCAAAGATATATCAGAAGAAACAAAAGGCCAAGTATTAGCACTTTTTAAACTTGGCTTTACACCTGGATTGGCCTACAAAGAGTTCCTGCTCAAGATAAAAGAATCATGTCAAACTGATTTAGATTTACATCAGGTATGGATGGCTGGTCACTAGCTTTCACTATTGTTAGTGATTGTCTCTTGTTTTCATAAACATGTTCATTTATTCAAGCAATCATTTAGGTAATGTCAGATCGATCAAAATTTCCACGACGCAATGACTTCAATTACTTATACACAGAATTTTGTCAGCAGCAGTATGGCAGCAAAGATAGGAGCAGTATGTTTATAAAACTGAAGGGTATACATGCTTTGTTATGTTTGTTTGCTTGCTAATTTTTTTATTTGCGTTTGTTTGTTTGTTATTTTCTTTTGCTTTTTGGAAAAGGCAGTTCTTACTGTAGAGGAGTAAAACCTCCAGTGAAACCTTATTTGGCCTGACAAGTCGAGTTTTTCATTACAGCAGGTAAACTGCTGTTTTGTTTATTCCCTTTATTAAAAATTTTCCAACCGCAAGGTTGACTATTGACTACTAGGAAAGACTGGTTGACGCTGGGAAAGACCAGAAACAACGT
>JAYJMG010043099.1:0-10129 GCA_036873935.1 Stomotoca atra
GGATCCTGTCACATAAAAAATATGTATTGAAACAAAAATTTTGTTATTGCGCAATTTATTGATGAAAAGGTCTATTGGAGTGTCCGCATTTGAAGTGTCTATTTTATGGAGACTGCGTTATAAGTATTTGACTTAAAAACATTCGGTGCACGCAGTGTCCGACTTATGGAGGTGTCCGCTTTATGGTATGTCCGTCCTCTAAATAATCCACTGGTATTTTATGTTGCACAAAGACATTTTTGTTGTTGCAGTGCAAATATATTAAAATTCTCTATAAGTGGGAATCTCCACATAAATGGCAAATTTCAACTCACAATTAATACACAATTAATAATTAATTATTGATTGATTAACTGTTATTATTACTATTAAATAATATCATCATAATGAGTTAATTAACAGTTAATTGGATGAGAGATTGCCATCGACTATTCGAGACTGTTTTTGATTGCAAAATGGCATCTTAATTTTAATCCCTAACTGAATTTTAATTCAGCCAGGGCAGAGTACATTTGGGCAAAATGTTGAATACTTTCTACGCACTTACGATTCTAATATTTCAAAACATTTCCTGTAGTTTCAAGAGGTATGGAAGATCATGAAGGGTCAAAAACAAGATATTTTCACACAGATATACCATGTGAGCAATTGACCACATCCATGGTCAAACTAAATACAGAAAGAAGTAAGTAAAACTTACGATGACGTGGTCAAATCTGATCTCTATCGAATCTTTGGGAAGAACGTATCGAGGACTCATTCCTGTTGCAATTAGTTTGCTGATGATGTAAGGTTTTGTTTCGAAGAAGCATAAAGGGTCTTTACTAAAATAATCAAAAGAAAAATATACTACATGGACAGTAAGAGTAAGTGTATTATTATTATATCATTTATTATTATTTATTACAAATAATACAGGTATTGATTGAACAAAATCTAAAAAAGATTTTCCAACTACCTTTCCACGGTACAGGTCGCCGGGTCTGTCATTTGGAGTTTAAAATCTTGGTTGATTTTATAAAGAGATTCAGTCTCGTCTGCCGGCATTACATTCATCTGATCAATATTCAGATCTCCAACTTGATCAATAACTATTGTAGACGTTAGCACATAGCCAGGATCTGTAGAAGCAAGCAAAATTATATGTTTGGCTTAGGCATATCTGCTAAAAAATTATTTGCCTAATTTCATTTTCAAAATCCTGAAAACCTCATAAGAACTGACCTGATCTTTCTTCTTCTTTTTTTAAGCTTAGATGATGGATGGAGTTTTTCATCATACCTTTTGTAAGCTGACAATGATTATTCGTATATTGATAATCAAATCATACAGACGAGCGATGGTTTTTTTGGCAAAAACAATGCTTGTTCCTTTCAAAATGAGAGATACAAGAAAGAAAGAACAGATTGAAGATATTCCGATTTCGATCGACAGTCGCGTATCGTTTATAAGGAATTGATTGACAAACCGAACATGACAAATTAACAAGGAAAATCGGAACCTTGATGAATATCTTGCTGCTAATGGAAAGTTGGAAAATTGGAAAGTAATTGCAACTAACTGGTCCAAAAATGCTAACAAAAGGACTGTCGTTTTACATTCGTCGTTTCAGCTATATACAAATAATATGGAGAGAAGAGAACTTTCAGAATACTTCGTTCAACAAATAAATGCTATTTTAACATTTTTGATTGCTAAAGAAGAAAAGATCACTTACGCTCCTTTATTTGTTTTGTTAAAGTCCAATTCAATGCAAATCCTTCACCGGTCGTATCTTCATCGGAACGGAACCTGATAGTCACAACTTGTTTCTTAGACTGGATGGTGCGCGTTGGCTGATCATGTATGTTACCACAAATATTTTGAATGAGGTTTTCTTTCACAGCAACGGTTCCTTCATAAATTGACAACGAATCGTCCATACATTTCTTGTCATATTCGGTTAGAATGTCATCAATAGTGATGAGAACTGCAAAACTGGGTGCCACCTCTATTTGCCATTCACAGTCCACCAGGTTGGTGTAGTTAGCCGTGGTGTTAAAGGGAAATTTCAATGAGCCAACATTTTCCTTGAGATAAAATTTCTCCCCACATGAATAATCTAAAACCAAAGGTTAAAATACTGAGCTCATTCAGTTATTCACTTTTTTTTGTAGTTAGTTCTCCTTTAAGGTCTAAAAATATTCAAAAATATCTATTTTTAAATTAGGCAAAAACTATGACAAATAAACAATTCCTAATATTCGTTACGTGACTTTTGCCACGTTCAACCTTCATTATACTTTATCTATCGATCACATTCTATTCAAACAGCGTTTGAATATCATAAGAAGCTGTTACTCCTCTATTACTAAATTTACTGTTCTAGAGGGGCGTTCTTCAAGATAATGTTTCTCTTACGTGAGTTTTTGGGGAGGTGTCTTCGCACTCGTTCCTTTCCAGTGCTTTGCGGTTGTACACTTCTTCTGGTCTTGCTTGCTGAAAGTGGTAATTTGCAGTTGACTTTATAGTACACAGAGTCACGGTAAAATTTCCACGGTTGTTTAGATGCTTGCTCACGCGGAAATTTTGAGCTGTGTACGGCATCACATCTTTGAGATTCAAATTCAATTGCTAAATAAAAACATACAATTTCATGCAATTTCTAATAGGGGATAACTTCGTCGGGGAAAGTTTTTGTTAGCAAGGAAAAAGTTCGTCACTTTTCCCCCGATAATGTAACAGCAGCATCGGAATATTTTAAACTGGTTTATTACTCAGGACCGATCTGGATCGGATCAGAATGGGATCAATTTCAAGACATTTGATAGGCTGATGCAACATCGATCTTACTGAAAAGTAGATTTTCTTTCTACTTTTTTCTGATCCGCTTTGGTTCGAATTTAATTTAATCAATCAAATAGCCTGGGAACGAGACATCCAGTCTAGATCCTGAGTGGAAATCCAAAAAACAAACAATTAAACGAGAAAACAATGAAGCCTTGTAAATAAAATACGATGCTAAAATATTTTCTTTTTTTATCTGCTTCAAGCATCAAGAATTGGTAAATGCATACATTTTTATATTTTGTTATGTTTTGTATTTGCAACTTGTACAATCGTGGCCAAAAATCGAAGAATTGCGTTCCACAAGTATTTTGGAATCGCATTGCTATAAGAAGAATTCTATGCTTAAACTTTTTTAGTCTATCAATAGACTTTGGACCTTTAGAACTTGGGTACCAGGCTCTCTCTTGTACCTTGAATCACGGTTAGTAAAGGAGTTGGACCTAGAATTTCCAAAAATCGACTATTATTGAACCTAAACACGAGATTGAGCACCCTTGAAATCAATAAAATTCACTGTTTTTCAGCTCGTTCCGTTCATTTCAGACTGAATATTAACCCAAATCCGTATGAAACGAGAATCTCTCACCATTTCTGACTTACAGGCTTTTTATGACAAACCGCCCTAGCCGGAAAAAGGTTAAAATCCACCAAAGTCTTTAAAATGATGTCCATGATTGTAGGTTTACCAATTACTTTGAATCAAGACTCTCTCCCCATGATGGATCAAATTAGAAGTCACACTGTCACCAAAAATTATCGAAATTGTTATTCAACAGCGTTCATGCGATGAAAAAACATTTTAATGTGTGTTTATTTGGTGTGCAACCTTACATCGAAACATCATTTATGATCATCTAACGTTTGTTGTGAAATGATCGTTCTAAGAATGTTTAAGTTCCGCCTTCGAATAAGCTGAGCCCTCGATTTAACACAGCTTTTAAAATAAGGCAAAATGATGACTAGTTTCTGTCCTCATCTTTATTTTCTGTCTTAGATATTGTTTTTCTGGGGAAATCTCCATTTGTCTACAATTCTATTGAAGACATAATGAATATTCGTAAGCCCTATGAAGTGAGGATAGCCCTATTCACCCTAGCTTATACAAACAGTTGATAAATTTTCCAATGTGATTTTAAGCAAAGTCTTAAAATTCCTGTAATCATGGCCAAAGGGAGATTGTGTCGTGCCAAAATATTGTCTATCACAATATTGTTGGAATTCTACTCTTTGCCTTTCACAACTTGATGAGATCATTTAAAAGAGATCAGAAAAACATTAGAGCTCAACTACATATATGGACGTGTGATCTGATAAGACTGAAATGTCAAGTAAGGTCTCCTATTTAAAGACATACTACTGCAATTAGAATACTTTTGACACTTTCCAGTAAAAAGTTCAAGGACGATGAGGTTTAGGAGTGAACAATGCGTGCTTATTATTGTTACTGTCTTTTTGGAGTACGTACAATCTTATGAAGCATTTAGTTGCAGAGATTGTAGTATCGACTCTTGCAACGATGAACAAAGCTTATGTTGCAAAAAATGTGGTATTACGGTGCAGTGTGGCAGAGACGAAATCAAAGCATTTTTGCCCAAGTGGTCTGATATATATCCATTGAAAGATCTATCGCTTTCGGATGCCTCGTGTAGAGGAAGAGACAATGGGACACACTATATTTTCCAGACCTCTATACTACGTTGTTCCACTTATTATGTGACATATTCGAAAAAATATGCAATCTATAGAAATGAGATACGTCATAAGAATGGTAGACTACTGTATGCATTGTCATGTCTTTTGAAAAAGAAACTGAAATCTGTGAGGCGAGTTATCCACGTAAAGTCAAAAAGAGGAGCTAGACTGCATCACACGACATACAACGGCAAAAGGTTAAACGATGATTCAATATATTTAGATGAAGACGACTTCGTATTTTTCGAAGTACGAGCACCTGTTTTCCTAAGACAATCAGGATTAATAATGGGAGTAAGAAAGTGTTCTTTAGATGATGTCAAGCAGCCGCAACGAAAAGACGTGGTTATACAGAATGGGTGAGAAAATTTTTAATGCCTCATAACATTCATTAATTACGATTTGTAAAAATATGCCAGCGACCGTTTGACCATAAATGCATGCTTCTTCCTTCAGGGTCTAGCGCAAAGTTTTTTGTGATTCTTTTGTGAAGTTTCGCAGAAATAATTTCAACTTAGATGAAATCATACCCTGAGAACTCAAATTAATGCCAGCATCCTAATTGCTTCTCGCCAGTAATTGCATTCTCAAATTTCGTGTGTATGTACACTTGAAGCCAGTTCTTCAAGTTTTTTGGAGTTTTGCAGTATTAAGATATAGATACTAAGCAATGGTAACGAAGATGCTAGATTAAGGTTTATCATAATATTTGTGGAGTGAATTTCAGACAGGATTGACAGATGACAAATAACTTTCGCGTTATTGAATTTTCATTTGGACTCGCCAAGGAACTTTTATGGACTCACAAACGAAAGTGCTTTGATAAAAGCTTTAGAGAAATATCGTTACCATAAGGCATCACAATCTATCAATTTATCTCGATAGCAACACAATCTGCTCTGGGAATGTCCTTCCAGGTTCAATGTTGTTTCGAGCCAGAAAAACAACCAACATTGAATTAGGGGAAAGGGGGAAAGGGGGAGCTAAAACAGAACTTTTACTACATTTGTCAGCTAATTTTTGTAAAGATTGTAGATAGCAATGAACCTTCGCTGTTGAAAAGAGTTTCTTTTCTAACATTTCTTTCCAGAAAAAAACCCTGACGACTTTACATGCACCAAATTAAACAAGCGAATACATTATAATTCTGATAACTCGAACATCCAAGGGACCGTTCGAGTTAACGAATGTTCCAGTTATCCGAGGTTTTGAGGTATCAAGTCAAGGAACCGATGAAAACGGTTCGAGTAATCCTGCCATTGTGGCTTTTCGCCAGTAAAGATTGCAGGGGTTATGCTTGCAACTTCATTATTTTGTTTGTTTTGTCTGTTTACCACGAGGTAAATGAGTTATTTTTACTGGATAATGTTTTCAATAGTTGTGTGTAACTCATGATTAATATCTGAGAAGCGTAACTTACTAAACATTTAGAAATAATAGTTTATAGTTGCAGCCAACTTCTTCCTGTTCTGTGGTAACAGAGGAGTTCACGGTTACGCTATGCGAGCTGGGTAATCAGGGCAAACGCAAACAAAAAATCAAAACAAAAATGTGAGGAGCGGTGGCGAAATGTGGAAGTGAAAGTTTTTTTATAGCTTTGGTAACTTTTTTATTCAAAATTAAGCTGTCATAAGGTTGGAAATTAAGTTTTTGTTTCGATATTTTTGCCCTGTTTACCCAGCATGCATTTAACCGTGAACTCCTCTATAGATTCTGAAAGGTGGCATTTCATGTTGTTGGCGCGTGTTGTGCAAAAATATTGTTGTGATTTTAGGGGAGCGTTATGATAAGCTGCATCGTAGGATTTAAAATCCCTCAACTTTACATTCATTTACATTCATTCATACATTCATTTACTTTTCACTTCATTTTTCGAAGACTGTGCATCAGTTTTTGGAACCTATTGGGAGAGTCGGAAAACCAGTAATATAAGGCTTGCGGAGCCGGGCGTGAGGACCCTATGTTAGCAAGCGAAAAAAGTTCTGCACCTATCCACTGATCATCAAGGACGTGACGTGAATTATCAAAATGATGCATAGTCTTGATGAGTGGTTACGAAGATATAGTGTGTCAAAGATACTCCAGTGACGTCATAATGGGGGCAGCATGACCCATATGACCTGTGGGCAATGTGAAACCCCTTAGACGTCAGTTATTCCCTCTAGTACCCGAGATACAATACCCAAATTTAGGGGTACAATGCAAAGACGTCAGTTCTTTCCACCGAGTAGCAATGTACTGCTGACGTCAGTTCTTTGGCTGGCTGTGTCCGAATGTTACAGCCTTCAATGTTTTCGTGCATTTTATGTTAGAAATGCACGAAAGTCAAAAAACGGCACACAAAAAAGTGTACACCATAATGGCTGCCACAATTTCAAGCCCTTGGTAGGAAATATTACGCACATAATGTCAAATATGCTCCGCTGCGCTCACTTCACTTAGCTCCGCAAAAAATGTTTTTTGCCTTCGTTGCTTTCTTGAACTTCTAGTACTCACCTCTCCCAATCCCATATATGACCCATGGGCATTGTAAAACCCCCAAGACGTCAGTTATTCCCATAGTTCCTGAGATACGGGACCCAAATTTAGGGGTGCAATGCAATGACGTCAGTTCTTTGCACTTTCGCTGGAACAACATTGCACTGACGTCAGTTCTTTGACTCCATAAATTTGACTCGGACTCAGACTTCATGAAACTTGCGCGGCCTTAAAGGTTTTCGTGCATTCTGTAACATAAAATGCACGAAAAAACGGCACACAAAGATGGCTGCCAAAATTTCAAGCCCTTGGTAGGAAATATTTATGACACTTAAATGTCAAATATGCTCCGCGCCGCGAAGCTCGCTGAGCTCACTACGCTTAGCTCCGCAATAAAACAGCAATCCTTCATCTGCATGAAAGTTTGTGTTTTCTTTCTGTAGACCTGGTTATTTCATTTTATTTTATTTTTATTTTATAACTATATTATTTTATTATTTTTTGATGCACTTTGTGTGGTAGGCTACGACAATGTGTTAAAGAAGTCTGATCCTAGTCTGGTGGTTTTCGTGAAGTATTACATGAAGTGTCGTGGTTCACTAACACCTTTTATCATTGTCTATTTAGATGTCCAACAAGAAGAGAGGTAAAAGTAATTGCAGATTTTGGCATCAGTTTCTGGTTTTCTGTTTACATGCATGGTGTTCCTCAAGCTACGAACAATACGTACGTTCTAAACTGCAGCATTAGGCTCTGCAGCAAGTTTCAGCCTCGAAGATGCAAGCCAAACAATTGCAGAATTTGAAAGTAAATAATGCCTTTTTGAATTGAAAAACGCGACCACACGTACAATTGTCAAATCACAGTCTAGTGACCGTTGAAAAAGTTAGTTAGTTCTTTTACGCACATTCTGGTCTGAAATCCATAATTTCATGGAACAATACAAAAGAATGGGAGATTAGAAAAGAAATCCATAATTTCATGGAACATAACAAAAGAATGGGAAATTAGAAAAGAAATCAGAAAAGAAATCATTCTTCGAAACAGTTTTACGTACCGATACCAGGCTCATAGTGTTTGAAATGTGTTCCCGCTTTATACACTGTGTAGTATGAAGCTAACTGAAACATAGTCTCGTGTAATGACGTGATCATTTGAACTAACGCTACATCATTAGGAACATAAGAAAAACTCTTGTCACGTGTTCCAGCTACGAATTCCTTTATACTTTGAACCATTGGGTTGACAAGGACGTCATTGTACAAGTCACCTGTTATGTTGTTGCGGACCGTGTCAGGTGCAATCGGACCTAAAGACAGAATGATGAATTAGTTGAGTCTCAAAATATGTATGGTTTGAAACTACAGTATAATCCCGGTAACTCGAACTCGCGATAACTCGAAGCATTTTCATCGGTCCCTTGGTTTAATACCTCTTTATAAAAACTTCGGATAACTCGAACATTCGCTAACTCGAACCATTTTCATCGGTCCCTTGGAGGTTCGAGTTATTGGGATTATACTGTATTTCGAATATTTTTTCCGTTAGCCTGCCATATCTCTGAACCCTCAATAAAATATTTGATAGATTCGGATATATATTGTTTGTTTTCAAAGATCTTACGAATAAACGAGTCGAAATTGTCGCCTTAGATGCGAAAAATACAAATTCAGTTTCCGAATGCAAGTGAGAAAAGTTGAATTTACCAATCGGATTTTAAAGCGTGAAATGTGACGTCATAACGTTAACAATGGTGTCATGCTTCTAAAATTTTAAAGTTTTTAAAACACGAAGATCATAAGCATATTTTTCATCAACAATTTTTGATCTCCAAAATTTCGAAAGAACATTTCCCTAAAACAAGACAGCCACCATTACAGAAAGAATTTCAAGGCTCAATTAATCTTAGTCGATCCAAATGCTCTTTATCTCTCTGAAAGACTTGATAACGACTTCTTTCGTCCTTATAAGGTCTATCAAAGAGACAAAGAAAGCTGGGTCCAAGTATGCTCCATTAATCTGACAAACGTAGCCAGCAGTTTTTTAATTTTGACGCTATCTTCTCTAAATGAAGGTTGTTTTTTTCGCCTTCGTACCAAGAAAGAAAGTGTTAAAATGTTATTTCGTTTTACCTATCGTATGTTAGCTCACAGGTTAGCTTGTTTCTGATGCTACATATCGCAGCGGTGACTTTATTTCAGAAAATAAGGTAGGAATATGGCTGCCACAGTATCAATCGTAAGCTTCACTTAGGTTTTTCATTAGATGTAAATACAATCTTGAATGTTAATTGAAGACCTTTTTTCTGGAAAAAATATAACAGAAACACAAAAATATGTTAGCGAACTTACCAATGCCATGAACAGTATGAGCTTGAGCGAAAACCGTAACGATGAAGATAAAGTGTAGCATTGCGCTATGCTGGATTTTTCTTGTTTCTAGAATTTCCAAATTTTGGCCAAAACATTTACTTGAAAAAAGTAATTCTTATTTTGAATTGCAGTTTTGCTGACGATCTTTGAAACAGGCGATTGCATATTCAGTGTTTATGCTGTCATAGACACGATCTTTGATACAGGCGATTGCATATTCAGTAATATTTAATAAATTTGAGGATTTTTAAATCAAGTTTGTCGAAAATTAATAATTTATTTTTAGCCCATAGATAGATAAATTATTTTTCGGTCACGGATTATTTGACTTTCGTCTAGCATGACGGACACAGATCTTTGGCACTCAACTTTGTGTCTTTATTTTCCCTCGAATTACTACCACTGTGGTTTGAAGCAATTCAGTGGTATTTACGTAGGTCAGTATCTTTGCGAGTTTGAAATGAACTCTCCTCGCGTAGTTTGAGTTAATGTTAATTTACTTTCCTGTAATTTTATCAATTTCACGGGGTATTTACCAGGCTAAATCAAGAAATTTTGACTTTACGACTTTAAAAAATTTAGTGATTTAACGCACTAATCTTTTCCTCATAAAGATCATAGTTTTTATACAGGTTTTTCAACAAGACGCTCAGGCATATATCTCGATGAGTACTCTAAGGTACCGAATAAACGGGGGTGGGAATAATCAGGGGGGTTGGAAATATTTTGGAAAATTAATAATCAGGGGGATGGAATAA
>JAYJMG010043210.1:0-10129 GCA_036873935.1 Stomotoca atra
AATTTGTCTCTCTGCCCAGGTTTACCCACTGTGCCTTGGATCTTAAATTCTTTCCTGAAAAGTTCTTTCATCTTATAAAATTCATCATCTTCATCCCTTCCACATCGATCCTTATCTAAAGACATGGGTGGTGGTGGGGCATAACTTGCTGAAAACCTGGGTGAAGATGTTATTTTCGCAGATCCCTTTTCTTGAGATAAATATTCAAATTGGGTTTGTTTCGGATCTAAAAGTTCATAAGTATTTCTGTCATCTAGCATGGGTAGTTTCAGACTGCCAGATTTCGTTTCCCGTTTCTCCAAAATTGCTTCTTCAAACCCATTTATGGTAGATTTTATCTTTAAAAAGAAGGAAAGCCCCTTATCCTCGGTGTCTGTCACATAGCTCGTCAGGAACTTCAAAACCATTTTCAAGATAACTCTCTTACCATCTTCAGGTGCATCTCCCAACTGGCAATCCTCTTCAAAGACTTTCTTCAGTTCTTCTTTTTCTAACCAGGCAAGCTTCTCAATCACCTCCATCTACAGCTCTTCATATTCGTGTTCTTCCATCACCACTCAGCAGGGACACAGCACACAGCACAGGAACCAACCAGAGCAGCAGCACAGGAACACAACACACAACCAACCAGCAGCAGCACAGGAACACAGCACACAACCACCAACCAGCAGCACAGGAACACAGCAACTAACAGCAATTCAGCATTGTAAGGTAAACAGCAACAAAATAACCAAAAACAGCAGCTTAACAACACTGTCCTCACGATGACACAGCACAAGAAAGAACAACAAAGTAGCGTTTTCCGTTTCTTGTAACTCAACTCGTGTAACAAACGCACGAAATGGGGAGTTTCTTTAACTCGTTGCAGCTTATTATTATGATTACCAAAAAGTTACTATACTTCGTCTCTCATGCAGCGTAATATCCATTTGCTAATATTTCGTAGTTTTTTTCGTTGATATTAGTTCTATTATCGCTTTTTAACCAAATTTCTTCAATTTGATCCGTTAATATATTGTTGACAATATCTCGCTCCTGTCACCAATTTGTAAGCCTCCAACTATATGGGTACTAAAACACAGCTTTTATAAGTTCGGTCAACTTTATATTTTATTAAAACCATTTCACACGTCAAACTGCTCTAACTTTACACTACTCATTGAAACGACTGACTGCACTTTTTTCAACTCTTAGAACAAACACGTTGCGCCAAACCTAACTGAACACCCCTGGGACAGGCACTAAAGGCGCAATAATGGGTGCTACGGCAACACGCGGACTGGGGAACAGTCTGTCGCAGACACTGGGGATAACGACAGACTGCCAGAACACAGGACTCGGGAAACACAATATATAATACATAAATACATAAATCCCACAAAAATAATATTTGTAAGAAAAAGATCTATACAGGAACCGTTAAGAGATTTCCAGCAGGCTTTTAGTTTCATTAGATTGTAAAAACCATTTATGTCTACGAAAGTCATTAAATCTCTCTCTGTAGGGTCTAAGTTCATATCACCAGCTATCAAGAAGTTGTCATAATGTTTGGCATAACAATCAATTGCTTCAGACAAAAATGATATAAAACGATTTTTATCCTGTTTTGGAGGCCTATAAAGAAAAAATATGACCCATTTTTGTTTTCTCAAATTAATCTCAATAGGAACAAGCTGCATTTCTTTATGATGTACATGCTGCCTAAGTTGACGTGAAGGGATATCAGAATTGACGTATACTAAGAGACCACCACTTTTTTCAGTGATATCAAGTCGAAAAGGTTTGTGGTAGTCTTGTAATAAAAACTGAGTTGTTGGAAAAGAATCATCAAGCTTTGTTTCAGATATCGCTAATATGTCAACTTTGCCATTTAGTAAACTATTTAAACAATGCAACTTATTTCTTACCGAATTTATATTAACATAAGATATAATTAAGTTATTTGGGTATTTAGATCCAATTTTTTTGAAGCGCTCCAAATCATCGTTGCAATCCATAAAGTCAGAATCCTTCGTGTCAGTTGGGCTAGGCTGTTTCGTTAAGCATCATTTTCCATGAGCGAATTCTTTGAAATTTAATGCTAACTTTCGCATACCTGTAGTATTTAGATGAAGCTTCTTTCGCAATAGACAACTTTTTTCTATATTTTTGTTTGTTATTTTTCGTAGGCCTTTGGATTTGCACATTTCGTCCAGTTCTTTGTTCAAGGTTTTTACCATTTCGTTCAAACCTGGTTTATCTTCACGAATACATAGGTGTGATATGACCAGCTCTGTTTCCGGACTTTCTCTTGACAATTGTTGACTTATTTTTTCAATGTTTTTGATGGTGTCAATATTTTTATGCTGCAAATCGTTAGTGCCGATATGAATTATCATTAAGTCCGGTTTCTTTGGAATCAACGGTTTGATGTAGTCACACAAGTCCGTTGATGTCGCACCACTAAAAGATCTTACAATCGCTTTGCATGATTTAGACGATATGCCGGCTCCTTCTATTCCATTCAAAATGCTATCGCCACAAATGATCACACTTTTTCGTTCGTCTACGGTGATGTTTTTGTTGGTTGATATTTCTGCTATGTTCTTGTAAATGATGTCAAAACCAAAACTGGTTTTTTTTTTGTTAACTTATTCAACCCCCAATTCCTGTGAGAGTTCTGACCTAGTCATCTTTCTAAAATAATTTAAACCGCTCTCCCTGTTCATTAGTAACAATTTGTCCTTAATCCTGTAAAAAGTCATATATTTCATTTTTGTGTTTTTTTGGCGTGTTACACGCAACCGGTAAATTAAGGGTAATCTTAGGATAACCAAGGGTAATGGATTATCGGTTAGGGTTACCCGAAGTAGGAGTGTTACACGCACGATTTGTGTGTTACACGCAAGATTTGTGTGTTACACGCAAGATTTGTGTGTTACACGTATGATTTGTGTGTTACACGCAAGATTTGTGTGTTACACGCAAGATTTGTGTGTTACACGTATGATTTGTGTGTTACACGCAAGATCTGCGCCTTACTCTATTTTTAACTAAGATTCATACATTTTTTCTGTATTTTATCTTTTCATCATCGTCTCCTTCTTCTAAAGCAAAACAATCCAAATGATGCTATAATCATCATAAATACAATGGATATCCATGTCCACTTATATTCGTACATTTTTAAAAAAAAATTAATTCAACCGTTACTGGTGGTATTTTCATTTCTGTCATCTTATCACAGCAGTCAGCACAGCTATCGGTTGAATAATACATCACGCCCTTACTTCTCTTTTATTAAAGCATTCCCATATATAAGCTCGCACTCAATTGCTATCTCAGAGTTTGCGTTTCCATTGACCGTTCTATCACAGCATAACAGACCAAATGTGAGTTTGCTGGTCTCATGTAGAGGGAAGTAATCAATTCTAGTTGGGTTAAATATAAACTTCTTTCCAATTGGTGAGTCTGCTATGATGTCTAGGGATAAAAATATCCTATTCTCTAGTAGATGAGCTCACTTGTTTGTTCAGTTTCATAAATTTTCATAAACGATAACTTATTTTTATGGTCGGTAACGTAATATCCTTTTTTAAATTCCATCTTGTTCTATATCGAGATTGTGTTTTTCAAGCTTTCTAATAACATCACTCGCGCTGTAAAATCCCTGTTCAAATTTTTCATCTAACACATCTTTTCTCTACGTTGTAAAAATTAAATATAACCTTCGTGATCCCAATCCTTGCTCCCTCTGTTATTCTCCGCCCCAAATCATGGGTTTCAATGTGAAGAAGAGTTTTTCTTTTCTCATATACCGTATTTCCTCTATTAACCGCCCGGGCGCTTATTAATTTTTTTTGAAATTTAGGGGGCGCTTATTGGAGGGGGGGCGCTTAAAAAAGGGGGGCGGTTATAAAATTATTTTGAAATCATTACACAAACTGTGAAAAGCGATATTAAAAACAAAACTCGTTTTATACCTTTAAACAGACATTTACTTAGAAAAAAGTATATACTTTAACAAAAAACAAAAGAAATCTCAAATATCATGCATTTAATTTTTTTTGTTTTTGTTTTTTCCAATAACCGCCCGGTTGCTTATTTTCAAACTTCAAAAAAATGTACCTCTAATAACCGTTCCGGGCGCTTATTAGAAGGGGGCGCTTATAAAATTATTTTTGAATTTAAGGGGGCGCTTATTAGAGGGGGCGCTTAAAAAAGAGGGCGCTAAAAAGAGGAAATACGGTGTATGCTAGACTAAAATTAGGTCAAGATAATGCAAAACTTACAATCCATGAAAGATGTAAAAAAATAGTTTTGAGGATTTGAGGAGCGTTAAAAATTTCAAACATAAACTTGTGACTTCAAATCATATCTTGGGATCCCTGTCCGCTGTTGGTGGAGGTGGTACGATTGTATCGGTCTCAGTGTTTTGTCGACCGGTCTCAGTATTTCATCCGTGATAGTATCAAAGATTGCGAATACAAACAAAAAGAAGATTGTAAAGTTGGAAAAGCGTTTGACTAGATTGATAGCCGGTGCTTCGTCAATTTCCGAGATCATTCACTCGGTTGGATTAAATAATAATTTGCCGACGCAGCAGCAGATAAAAAGAGCTGGTGATGTTTATCATGAAGCCACATCAAATTGATTTACCGTATTTTCCAATGTCCATGACTGTATGAAAACCAGTCTTTTGTCATCCAAAAGATGTCAGACAAACCTTCTCTTACTCATTGAAGATCATTTCGTGTTTTTGGATTCGCCTGAGATGAGAGTATTAGATATGTATACTCACGGATTGATTCAGACAGAAGTACGAGATCATTTGGGGTTGTGCCATTAGTTTTGTCGGGTATCCATCTGGTGAAAGAGTATTGTGTGAACCAATCATTGCCGGAATTGAATATAAATCTGTTTATGTATTTTGTGTCAACGGCAACGAGATTGTCTTCGGCATTAAATCCAGGTTCAGCATTTAGTGTTATCCCCATCTTGTGTGTCTGACGTCTTACTTGATAATAACCATGAAATTGCATTATACTCTTTCTGAAAGGAGATCCATCAAACATGTCTGATTTAGATACACTGCATCCGCGTAGGAAAGAGATCATTTAACTGTGACTGGAATGACTTGGGATTCCTCTCATCTAGGAACTTTCCATCTTTAAGGTCGTATTATACGCGTGCTATGTTCTTGTCGTACTTGGTGTGCGGTCCGAAAACATATCCCTCGAAAAGAAATGGTAACTGACAACTGATGTATTTTCTCTCATTCGCGTAAAATTTAAATTTAAAATCGTAGTTTATCTCCATATATATAGACGCGCCCTCAGTACCAGAAAGCCTTTTTAGATCTAAACTGCTAGAGTTGATACGAGTCAAAGGTGACATTAGGTCAAGGAAAAAGACGTCGACAAAGAACAAAGCAGAATTAATGAAATTCAACTTAGATATTGCAATCCGATTTTTCAACGCAATGTATTATTTTTACATAATTCACGGCGACAATCGAGCATTTGATATTCTTACTAGATGACTCCTGATCCAAAAAAAAGCCAAAGAACATTGTAATTAAGTTTGAAAGACAACATGTGCTCCTCACTCACTCTCTTAGCGTTATCAATCCTGGGGAAACTCTCCGAGTCAATCTCTTATCTCTCGCATCAGACGAGATTATGTTTTCCAGTACAGTTTGGATCTATTTTGATCTGAATGGAGTTATGGCGGCACTAAAGAGTGTGCCTAGATCATTGGTTAAGTCAATCACGATCAAGTTAGAAGGGAACA
The DNA here is from genome assembly GCA_036873935.1 of Stomotoca atra. NCBI lineage: Eukaryota > Metazoa > Cnidaria > Hydrozoa > Anthoathecata > Pandeidae > Stomotoca > Stomotoca atra. Next base: position 5,773 of record JAYJMG010043210.1, read on the forward strand.
AGATTTTTAAGTTGAGTGATGCATACATTCTGTATCAGTACTTCGATCTTTGGAGAACGAAGAATGACAGAGTGTTTAACAGTTACAACGAAGGAATTGTGATCGACGGTGGGTTGACAGAGGGAGAGTTTTAACTAAGGATCGGAGTTGAAGAGACCAAGTCTGACGATGAGAAGTTGATCAGGTTGATTTGAGATGTTCAACTCGTTCTTCTCCCAGGGTATTCTAAATTAGAACTTGAATATTTACGAAGGATTTTACATTCAAGTTAAAAAACATTTAGGTTGTGGATTGAGAAGGTTAAGTTTCCGTCTTTGGCTGACTTGGTTTACCGAACGTTTCAATACGATTACCAGTGTGCTTTCGATGAGTTCGATATGCACTTGATCAAACCGTGACAACTAGAGATACGATATGGTCCTAGAATTTTAACTTTCCAGCAAAATCAATAAAAGATACGTTGTTCCTCTCGGAAAAGGATGGGGTGCTTTGGTGTTTCAAACCAAGAAGGTTGATGTAACTATTCACGTTATTCACACAGGTTTTACCAAGACGGTCTTTAACTGAGAGAGTGTTACACTGAAGCGTATGGATACTTTGGTGGTATCTACAGAGGTGATGAGTTGGAGGATAATATTACAAAAGACTTGCATTTAACGATGCAACCAAAATAATTTTACAAGACTGGATTTGGACTGTTCCTTGACTTCAGAATCGAGGAAAGTAACAATATGATCCATTCTGGTGTAAGTCTCAATGAATTAATCTCCATTCAGGTCACACGGGATGCTGATGCGGGTACATCGGTTTCCAAGAACATGCACGTTTATTTTCTCTCGGATGCCTTGTTGCATCTTCAATCCGGTAAATTCAAGGCCGTATTCGCCTTGTCCGTTATCCATCATCCGTGTCAAGATAGCACCTGTCAGACGTTATCCGTGGCGCCATCTGTTCTCATTTAAAATGAATGAGTTTTTTTGGTAAAATTCATTTTTTCTGCCAAATTTATATATATATATTTTTTTTTTCGTGACTGCCCACAAAACACCCCATTGGCTGAAAATTATACTGCATGTACAGAAAACCCCAAAGTTGACAGTATGCGCAAAAATGGGAGATATACACCGACATGGGTGATATTTACCGGTTTTCGGAAAAATCCGTTTTTTGTATATTATATAATGAAAGGGTTACAATTATCTGAAATAATGAATAATCTTGACTAAAAATCTTGAGAAATCAGAAATTTCGTGAGACGGTCAACCATTAAAATAACTAGGATCAATACAAAAAAGATAAATTGATCCAGATTAGAGATTCCTTGACAGAAAAGAAGATTCTCTTATACGATCATTTTAAGAGACAGCATTCCGATTTCTGTGAGAGCATTAGAAACATAAAGATCGGAATGGAAACGTCATACTCCGAAGAGGCTAGTGGATCGCATGCGATATACACCATAGAAAAGTGTACCCGGAAAAATACATCATAAATAGAATGGAAGATTTGTGGAGTTGGTTAGGGTTGGTGTTTGACCGATCATGATATACGCTACGATGAGATGTTGGGTTTTGCATGGAGAGATACAAGATGTCAGAGGGGAATCAAACATTAAAAAGATCAGGAAGGTGACCGCAAATTTTGTTAAAGAAGATTTCCTCAAACAGTTGTCCGAATCAGGTTTCTCGTACCAGGTAGTCTTGGGCTTCAAGGTAAGGGTGTTGTTGTACAGGTTATGGATCTTACTGTGATATGCCTGAATAGGTGTTGTCTAAGAAGGCGGTAATTAATCCAAAAAATAATGATGATATGTGTCTGGCGTATGCGATTACATGTACAGGGGATATAATGCTCCAACAAGGTTTGTTGAGTATTTAAAATACCTTACGGAGAACATAAAATGGGATGTTGATGCGGATATGATTAACGTTTATCAAATGGAATTCGATAAACAGAAAGAGTGTCACATTTGTAAAAAGCCATATGCGTTCACGGATTCGTTTTACGAGAAGATAGTGTTTGAGGAGGGAGAATCGAAGGCGAATAAGGTTAGAAAGTGCTGGGAAAAAGTGAGACGCCATGATCACATGACTTGTCAATACATCAGTGCGACACATTCAAAATGTAATCTCTTGAGAAAACAGAAAAAAAACTTGATCACGGTGGTCTTTCATAATGTTATTGGATACGATTCACATTTTATAATACCGGAGTTACTCAAAATGGGAGAGGTGAGAGTTTTGGGTATGACGGATGAAAATTATAAAACCTTTAGCGTAAAGATTGGCGAACTAATGTGAGGTTCATAGATTCGATTAATTTTTTTTCGTCATCTTTAGAGCGATGAGCGGGTGGGAAAGAAGAAGGGAGCGTTGCCATAAATATGGTTTAAATCTCAGGATCTACTTGATCATCAAGGGTTGCCATCAAGAACTTGCTTCTACTCGAGGCTAAGAGAGTATGCGGAGGCTTGGATATAATATAACGATAATGGATTCACGTTTTGGTGATAACCGTGACTATTATTTGAGAGAGGATGTAGACATATTACAGGAAGCTTTTGAGCAAATTAGAAATATGATAAGTGAAAATTATAGAGGATTAGATCCAGAAAAATACGTTTTGTTGCCTGCGGTTTATTGGGATGCAGCTCTCTTGTTCGTACCGGCTAAATGCGAGATTACTACTAACGTCGATATACTCTTGTTCTGCGAAACCGGTAGAAGAGGAGGATTGTCGAAGGCCATACATAAGTATGCCAGGGAAAATAGCAAGTACATGCCATCACACGATCCATCTCAGCCGTCGTCATACTTATTTTACGGTGACCAAAATAATCTGTACGGAAATGCTATGTACGACAAATTACTGGTTGATGGGTTTAAGTTCATCGAAGAGGAAGACATCTTTTCCTTAGATCATACAGGATATTATGAATATGTTGTGGAAGTAGATTTCGAGTAACCGGATCATCTACATGATTATCAAAATTATTTTCCACCTCTACCAATAGAAAAAGTTGACAAGTTGCTGACGGAATTGGAACCAGACTCGTTACATCACAAACCTAAGAAACATCAAACAAGCGGCTTCTTTTAGTGTGCGGTTTACGAAAGTCCACAGGATACTCAGATACAAACAGGCGTATTTTTTTGAATTTACATTAATTTCAATACCTCGAAACGTAAGGACGCGAAGACAAAACAGAACATATTCAAATTGATGAAAAACGCGATGTATGGAAAAACCATGGAGAACGAGAAGAGGTTCAGGAATTTCAAACTCCTGACCAGAGAAGATCAATCAAAACCGGAGTTCAAAAGAAAGCATGTGTTTCGAAGTGGGTTGGTTGTGATCGAAAGGGCTAGGTATGAAACATCCATAAGGAAACCCATCTACTTGAGTCAGGTCATACTCTATTTGTCAAAGTTGGTTATGCACGACTTTCACTACAATTACACGAAAGAGTTTGACAGAAAAAGATTGATGTACACAGACACAGACTCCCTCATCTAGCACATATTTACGGATGACTTTTATAAGGAAATCTCAGGAGATATCAGATCTTTGACACGACGACGTATAAGAATGTTTGGGAGATATTTGTAGTCCTTAAAACGTGTGTTAACGATAAGGTATTGGGTAAAATGAAAGACAGATTCGGAGATGATATTATGGCCGAGGTCATGTATCTGAGAGGAAAATCGTACTCTTATAGATCGATATCGTCAGAGACATCAAAAGCTAATGGTGTACCAATGTCGGTGAACATCAACGAATGAATTGTTGGATCCCGGTAAACAAATGAATTCTTCGAGGTTGTCATCGTTGTACGTCCAACATTTATGGATAAAAAAACCTACAGAAGACACAATGCACTTTTCTTTTGTGATAAGAAAGAGGACGACGATATATCACATTTCTATTTTCATCACCTCAAAAACGTTTACATCCAGAATAGAGAAGAGATCTACCAAAGACTATCCGAAAACGTTGGAAATCATCTAATAACAAAACAGTCCCACCTATAAGCCATGTTGTTATCACGCAGGATCGATAGACCCTACTTGGGTATGGTGATTAGGTGTGTTTGTATGGGTTTTGATTTTACTGGTGGTTCAACTCTTGGCAACACACCTGGAACTAAATATTGAATAAATTCATGAGACAAAGAAGGGGTTGGATCTTTGATCGGGGTTTGGTCAAGAGATGGTGCGAAAGTCAGGGTTGATTCGTAAATCTTTGTAACGTTTGTTATCTTTTGCTAACTTTTGCCTGCAGCAACACGTTTGGAATTTTTCTCCATATATATGAGTGTACAGTTTGAGAGGCGAAGTCGAAAATCGTGCTATCAAAA
>JAYJMG010043321.1:0-17436 GCA_036873935.1 Stomotoca atra
ATTTTCATGGGATCAAAATAACCTTTTTGGAAAGCCTGTGAAAAATTTCATTATATAGTGCAAAAAAACTTTTTTTTTATTTTTCTTGAAAAAAGACTATACAGTAGCCTTAAGGTTAAGACTATTTTTTGTTTTCTTTTGTTGCAGTGGTCCCCAGTAAAAACAATCCATTGACTATGGTCCTTGAGATTTTCTAGGCTAGCCACTTAAAATATTTACTATTATTATTATTGTTATTATAGCTATTGAGTCAAACATTTAAGATCATAATTAACCATTTCCGATAATCCTTTCAGGTTATCATTAATATGTAGGAAATAAAATTATCATCAAGCCTAGTTCCATAAAACAGTGCAGGGCATTATTGAACCGAAGGAATAACCAGGGAATCCAACACTGATCTTTGTAGTTGACAATAACTGTACAATTTCCGTATGCATAATATGTTATGTTCCATATTTTTTTTATCTAGGCTTATCATCTCAAGTTTTCGGAATAATACTAAATAAGAATATATTTTCTAAAAGCTTATTCCTTTAGCTCTAAGTGTAAGTTGCCAAAGATTTTTATGAAAATCAATAGTGTTTGGAAAAATGAGCTCGATTTTAAAATGAAATTTTCCACATATATACCGTAGAGTTCCGAAACTAAGCGCAATCCAAGAGTAAGCGTGATCCGAAAGTAAGCGTAATTTTTAGTGGCCACTAACAAATTCCCAAAAGTAAGCGCAATACTGAAAGTAAGGGCCCGCCAAAAGTAAGCGCTTTTCAAAAAAAAAAAAAATTCAATTGTACTGCATGTGGAATCAAGGTGGGGGCATATAAATACCTTGTCAATACGAACTTTCAACAAAAAGAAGCACCGAGAAAGAAAAGAAAAAAGAATTAAGTAATCTGAAAGTATAATTGTAGTATTCTTTCTCTATTGATGAAATTTCTCATGGTGGAAGTTTGTGTTATTTATTAACAGTTTTTTAGCATCCAATAATAAGCGCGATCCAAAACTAAGCGCAATCCGAATGTAAGCGCCCCCAGAAGCTGCTAATTTTTTGGAACTTTACGGTATAGGGTTCCTGTCTCACAACGAAGTATTATTTTAATTTGAAGTCACTTGATTATGTTGCCTATGATTCGTTCTAAAATCGTGTGTCAGCATTTTTTGAATAATTAGTTCGTTTCAATAGTATATGAATTTCAAAAGCAAAAATAATTACTCTGCGTTCATTATTTTGTGACATATATAATATTTTTAAAACTGCATAATTATGTACATTGAAAACCCTGACACGGGATTGTTCTCGAATGTTTGCTGATCACGTAGTTATTATTTTTTTGTTACCATGGTTACTTTATTGTCACAAATTTTCGTGAGTCAAGAAATTCGCGAAATTTTTACATTTAAACATACATTTAAATTTTTTATAAATCCAATTTGTTTAAAAGATTTTTAGCATGTAAGAAAAGAGAAATCTATATTGCTAATACACATAACCGCCGCTCACCACTTGTGCAAGGTGGGTTTAAAATAGCTTGTCTGTGCACAACCAAAAATCAGCTGTTGCTTGAGAGATTCTTGAAGTTAGTCAGCGACGAATACGCAGTGTCTAAAGACAAAATAATCATTGGCTCATTTCTGAAGGTTATCCAAGATGAATTACCTGCAGGTCTTCCACTTCCAAAGGGCCACCAAAAAGAAGACGTGAAAAAGTTGACAAAGTAACTTGATCATATTGTTATATTATAAATGAATAAAAAGATGTTCCAATAAAAATGTTGTCAATTTTATTTGTGTTATTATACAAAAACAGCTGATATTTCGCGGGGATTTATTTTCGCAAATGACCTCTATAAATGTTTTCGCGAGGATTAATTTTCGCGAAATTCGCGGAAATTTGTGACAATAAAGTAGCTTTGAGACAGAAGCTCCTTATTGGTTACTATTTTGCACGAATTTTGTCCTTTAGAAAAACACGTTTCAAATGTTATCGTTGAAAGCATGCTGAATGTTTCCGTTTCAACAATTTGTTAAATAACACTTCTTTGTCTTGCGAAATCGATGCATTTTAAAAATTATAATAGAAAATTATAATGATGACGAATTTTGTGCATTCCCCAAGATGCCCAAATTTTTAATATAAATTTTTAATATGTCAATTTTAAAAAGGTTTTACGTAGGTTGGTGAGTTCGAAAATGTGTTATGTTAGAATAATTTTAATACACCCTGCATTTAATTTTTTAGATGGAAGTCAGCTACCAAGCGCGACCTTTCAAGATATGCTCCACAAATATGAGGTTCAAAGGAATTGTGGCGACACACCTAAGTGACTTAAAAACAAAAGCTGTCTCAAGCTTAAGCTTGTCAAACAGTCCTGACAATGTCATAGTTATGTTAGCAGAAGATGAAACTCTCATTGATGATGAAGAGTACTTCGCCACTTTAAAAGAGAACACAAAACTTTTGATAAAAACGAATGAACAGATTTGGGAAACAGATGCAGTTGATGGCGCAAACCAGGAGCAGTCAGAAAGTCAGGAAATTTTTAGTGAACCAGCAAGCGTTGTTGATAAACTTTGTCAAAAGTTATCGTCTTCTAATGCAACTGAATGTATTTTGGGTTTCTTGAATATGCCAATTGATGAACTCAACTTTCTCGCAACTTGTGCTCCAGAAACCCTTGCTCAGAAATGCAGTATAGAGACTGAATTAGCTGATGTGTACATTGATAATGCCAGAAGAGAATTAAGTCGAAGAGAAGAACTTTTAGAAGCTGCACAGTTGTTGCGGATGTTTGAAAAAGCAAAGAAGATGGATGAAGTTGATGGTGTGAAGCGTAAAAGGCCAACACGATAGCTAGATTATATGGGGAATGTTTAAGTATTGATGATTGATGATTTCCTTTACATTTCATCCAATTTTTTTCTCTTTTGTTATTTTGTTATTGTTTTGTTTGTTTACAGATGCCTTCATTCATTTTCGACAAAAATCTTGTAATGCAGTTTAATGATTCAATATTTTCTGCTTCTTTTCGGTCCATCATTTGAGTGTAATTATTTCTAGCATATAATTTGCTTTTGTGGCCTGGTCCTTCAGGCTCATAAAGTCTCTTGTCGTCAGGATGGTGTTGCAGGAATATTGTCACTGCTTAAGAATGCTCCAAGTGCTGAATTCTATGGAGTTAAAAATTATTAAAATTTAAAATGTTCTTATTTTTTCCACAGCATTGTAGGTGTTTGCTGATACTGCTTTGTACATAATAGTAATTACTCTGCTGTGATCGTTGAACTGTTCACCTGGGTCATTATAGATGGTCAAAACTTGTTTAGAGTGCAATGATAACAAGGGTGGAAACGATGAAATGGTCTGAAACGAAAACATGGTCTCTTTACTTGACTAATCTATCCTATTTGTACCAGAATTTCAATGCCCTCTCAAATCACAACTTTTAGAATGATATTAAAAATTCAAAATTGCCATAAAACCTAAAAAATGCATCATCGGTGATCTTCTTAGATCTGCTCTTGATATAGTTTAAAATATGACGAATTTAGTCATGAAAGGGATAGATTTTATGTGACATTTAGTAAGATGTGTGTACAGTGTGACTTTTTATAGACAAAGAAATTATGCCAGTTATGAAATTGGATATTGGCGTGTCAGACTATAATTTCTGTGGAAAGTGTCCTTCCGAAAGGCCATTTTTAGTGTAAACAAATTTTATGCTGTTTCTGAGCAGTTTTTGGTGAGAAATTCGAGAATTTTATAAGTGTTACAAAATCTGAGAGATTTCATGGTGCACCTGAGGTTCGAAAAGGCCAGAATATCAGCACAAACGAAGCTTTTTTTGAAGACAAGTTCCTTATTCTGTATCAGGGAGTCAAACAAACTCGAAACAAAAACATTCAAATTATGTTTCATCCATATTTTCTTTCAGATAATGACAGTACATAGACTTTATCGACAATCAAATTGGCCAAATTGTGATATGAGGCGACTTGACTTCTGGATCGTCGCTTGCTTTCCTTGCTGCATCATTAATCGGCACACGGATAATGGTATCATCGCAGATTATCTCGTGATAGTTTTCATCGTCGCTTTCATCGTCTTCTGTGCTGTTTGATTTCACTTTGTAATCGCAATATTCTTTGAGGGGACGAATGTAAATGGGATCCAATTTGTGGTTGCTAATCTTTTCAGCTCTTCGTATCGTCTGACTGAATTATTGCAATCAATGCTACCTTCAAGGTTCTCATAGGTACTTGTAAAACCAATTTCTCGTCTTGGTATTCTTCCACCAGTGTCAATTTGTTGTGTTGTCAGCATAACGTGTTCATCTTGAACTAGTTCCTCGACTATTTCATCTAGTTTCGTGTTAAATTCAGCTCTATCTTTCCACGACATGAGTGAACTTTTTCTTCACACGAATAACAACGCTTTTCTTTGCTGCTTCCATTAGAGCTTGAAATAATTCCATGAAAAAGATTCCAAACCTTCTACTGGCTTCTAAGCGATACTTCATCAGTTCTTTGTTTATGCGTCTTGCATTTTCTAAAACGCATTGATCTGTGGGTTCCTCTCCATGTTCTTTCTGAATAATCAAGAGTTTATTCTTCAGATGCATGAAATTATTCATATCAGATTGAAATCGATCTATTGCAATACTGATGTTTGCTTTATCTTCAACATCAACATGTCTTCTGATGTCGTACGGAACAGTGCTCAAGTCCAGCAATTCTTCATCGTCCATTGAAAGATCTTTGTAGCATGTGAAATCGTTTTCTCTGTTTGGTCTAATAACAACTGTTGCAACTACGGCAACTAATACCATAGCTGCTTTTCGACGTTCATCTGATTTGTGGAATGAACCGTTTTTGTTCACATGTCGTTCAATATCTGTACTAGCACAAGCCTCTGTGTCAAATGATGCGGCAATGGGGAATTTTAAGGTGCTGTGGTATTCTGTCTCTTCAAAGTGTTCTATGGTGGGGATGGTGCTAAACTTTAAACGACTCAAATGGCCGCCAACACATTGTGCAATGTGTTCTGAAAAGGCACGCGTTGCATTTATAAACAGTCTGCCAGTTTAAGGAGCGAAATTTTGATCGTCTGCTTGAGCCAGTCAAGACTTTTTCTTCACCACCTACTTCAAGTGCGGTTTAACTGTCCACTGATACAGAAAGTAATTTAGCTAATTCTTCTGCACTTTTTTGATAATAAAAACGTTCTTCATTATGATACACAAATTTTCCAATGTCTAAACATACTGAGCAGTAAAATTGATCTTTGCTTTCTTGGTTCAGCAATAGATTGAAACTTGTTTTATGATTTCTTGGCCTGCTTGTTTCGCTTTTGTAAAAGATAGCAACAGATGAAGTCATTCTACTGACTGTGACTGTCTTTTCAGCGCTGATAACCTTGTTATGCACTTTATCGTCGGCCATGATGTATATGTTGAACAAAATAGGAATCCCGTGTTCATTCAGGATACTTTCTTCTGCTCTTCCTCCTCTTCATGTTGCTGTCGTAATCGTTTAGGCATGCTTAAAACGAGAAAGAAAATGATTGTTATTCTTTTACTGTTGTGTTTAAAAGAAAAAAGCATAGCGAAAAATCATTAAATAAAAAAGTGAATAAATAAAAAACAAACAAACAAGCAAACAAACAAAATTTTTTGATAACTTACTTGATTCAAGAAGTTGAGCAAGTTGTGACAAGCAAGCTTCGCGAAGTTTAGTGTGCGAATAAAACAGACAGTGGATCAAAAAAGTTCGTGAACTTTTATAGCGTTGCATGAAACGCCATTGCTTGCTTTCCAATTGGTTAACAATCTTATCATAGCCGCTGCAAAAAATACATAAACGCAAAAAACAACAACAACAAATAAATAAATAAAATTAGAATGCTACAGTTGTGTTCTTTTTGTTGGACAGGTGTCATTGTTTTGTGATCAAGCAGTGTTGTGAATGAGACATGCGTTTCTGATTGTGGTTATGCTATTATGAAGTCAGATGTCCACACAAATATTGTATATCGATTGTGTGTTTTCTGTTTAAACAACAACAGCTCACTCGGGATGGGTTAAACAAAAATTGCTATTAATAAACAATAATCAACTTAGTCCGCCCCTGAAACATAGTCTTCGACAACCACGCTCTCGATCAATTAGATTCGCGTTCCCATGACTCTGTCCAATCAAATTGCTGTGATTGTGTGTTTTCTGTTTAAACAACAACAGCTCAATCGAAAAATCGAAAAATCGGTCAAGCGTTAGGGGTCCACCACCCTCTCGATCATTTAGATTCGCTTTACCATGACTCCGTCCAATCAAATTGCTGCAATTGTGTGTTTTCCGCTTAAATACCAACAGCTCAATCGAGAAAACGGCCAACCGTGAGGGCACATTGCTGACTGTGTGTTTTCTGTTTAATAAACACAACAACTATTAATGAATCAACGATGCTGTATATGAGGAGACAGATTTGACGATAAAATTGTATGCAAAATGTGTGTTTTACCCCCTCTCGGACAATCACAGTACTCCATTTGGCACACGTGATCAATTTCAACCAATCATATTATAAACACAAATTCGCGACGCACAAATCTGTTTCGATTATATATTATTAAAAACCACACGGGCGCTGCGCTATTAATAAATAAACAATGCTGTATGGGGCGTGGTCAATGAAACTAGCGAGTTGATGGGGCAGACAAACTTATTTGGCTACGGTCAAACCCTTATAAATTTGAAAAACTTCGGGTCGGAGACTATGTTTCAGGGGCGGACTAAGTTCGTTTTTTTGGGCGGGGTCGGTCACATGACAAATCCAGCAATTTGATTGGACGACGTCATGGTAACGCGAATCTGATTGGTGGAGAGCGTGGAGCGGACCAATTCCTATCATCATCACTTCGTAGGCAAAGAACAAAGGTCGTAATTGATACTCCCTACCATCTGAGAAGTTTAGCACAAGTGATGGCCATTCCCCATCAATTGAGCTTCTAGTAGTTGTGTCATAATGAATGACAGATTTAACATCCAAAGTCTTCAGGTATAAAGCACAGCCAGCATCTCTTTCTGCTTGTGATGCTTGCATCTGTTTATAATCAGATATAGTTCTTGCTGAGGGTAGAACATAGGAGTAGTTTTGATAGTTGATGGATGGCTTTGTAACTTTAGCTTGCTTTTTTGGTGGTTCAATGGTGATTCGCTGTTCTAATTGCTCTTCCTTTTGCTCTTCAGGTGTTAAATAGAATTCATGATTGTATAAAGCCTTTGCCACTGTCTTGACTGCTACTCTAGCTGTTTCCACAGAAACTTCACATTTTGTAGAGACTTGAGCGCATGTTGATTTAATCTCATCTGTGCAAATTCTGCTTTTTATTCTAAGCTTTGGTCGATCAAGTACAATTGCATCAGTTTGTGAGGCAAAATCAGATGATGGTTTGGACACTCGTGCAAGGCCAGATCGATTGGTGCTTGTGTTTAACATTGTTTCACTGGTAGAATTGTTAAGGCTTTCTGCGTCATCATCAAATATGAAAGATGTTTCTCTGTCAGATATTTCTTGTGCATCAAGCCTTTCTTGTAGCCATGTCTGCCTTTCTGCTTCATAATCATCATCTATTTCCTATCTTAGACGACATTGACGCTCTGACAATTGATCAATGTAAAATTCATGTTCACGACTAGCTACCTCATCCATGTTTCTTCCAATGTCAAGAAGGCTACTAGTGTTCTTTGCTTTGCTTTACATTATTTAGTACCAACATTAGCATTTAGCATTCCTTGAGTAAAGTGGATTTTCACTGACTAAGAAAAACACTTCATTGATTACACTGCTGCAAAAATTTGTATATAATACTAGAATTTTTGTATTTTGGAATTTCTGAGTTCTTCCATATCTTCTTTAACTGTCTTGATGACTTCGATATAATCAACGATTTATCTGCTGACTTCTTTCCTTTCTTTCTATGTGCTAAAAGTATATTTAATTGATAAACTAGCAATGAGCTAAAATAATTAACAAAGATAAATATGCCCAAGTAAAAAACAAACTAAATGATTCCAAATGATTGGAATTATGTCTTACCTTTGTTGTAAACATGGTTGTAGAAACTGTCTGCTACTTTCTCTAATTTTGATTTTATAGACTTTAAAGTCATCACATGCTCCTCTCCTAATGACTTGATCCACTGTGCTCTCAAAGCTAATGCATACGAATGAATTTCATTCTTCCTAAATATTAATGAAAGTGCAAAACTTAACGCATTTTAAGCTGATGTTCCAATTATATATACTATTCAATTGATTTACTATTTAACTTTTTTAAGAATGTATATAATTACTATTACACTGAGACAGTAACTTACATTTTCACTGATTTTATCTTTTAATTGCTGCATACCAAGTAGGCAGCATATCTCCAAGAATAAATACCACTGTGCTTGACATCATAATCTGCTTTCTATTTTTCTATAATTATTGAACTATAACTACAAAAAGAGATTGCATCAAGTCCTCATAGAACCTTCAGTCAATGTTAAAAATAGTTTTTCTAAGAACTAACAAAACAAAACATTCTATCTGGTAACATATTGTGACAATGCAATGTCTTCTTTGCAAAAACTTCCTCCTTAGTGTCGAATACAGTCTGAAAGTTTGAAACTTTTTGTACTTAAAGCAGTTTTCTAACCAAATCAGATGGTGCTATATTGCTTAATAACTTTAAATAGGTTCACTTTTGAAGTTGCTTTCTAATGCGATTCTGAATATACATAAAATTTGTAACAAAATGATATAATGCCCATATTGCACAAAGTTGAATTTTTCACTAAAATTTGGGGCATATTTTTACCCCTGTCCAGAAAATGGGGGTGCAAACCGCCAAAAATCCAAAAAATCCCCCCCCCAAAAAATTTGGATCTTGTTTTCTGTTGGTTAAGGGCATCAGGAAAAATGGTACTCACCTGGATTTAGAAGTTGACCCTAAAAAAACCCTTTTTACTCCTCTCCCTAGATTTACATACAGATCTTCCACAGCTTTTTCAATCAACGGAGCTTTTCCTTTTTTGTCAGAGTAGGTTCGCTGACGCCACTCTATTTATCTCCAATTGTAGACCGGTGCTTCATTTACTGACAAGAAAGAAGCCCTGGGAACGAGGTTGTTGATTGAACCAGTTTTGAATTCAGTTATGATAGAGTTAAATACAATTAAGTGAGGAAATTATTGTCAACATTGTTTCAATGCTGCCCTAGTAAAGCAACACCAACTTGGACTCAACTTACCACAGTTCACTAGAATTGAATTTAGGCAAATGCAATAGGGCAATTAAATAAAAACAATATATTTATTTTCTGGTCTTTTTCATCAAGCTTTAATAATGAGAAGGTTTTGCTGTATTTTTTGATGCTGTTTACTCTGTTGATTTATTTCCTTTTTAGCAGCAGGTGTCCGCGAATGATTTCTAAAGAGAGCACAAGCATGTTAGCAATTTTAAGCACTGAAGAATAACCTTGACGACAAAGCCTATCACATCTTCATCCTGCAACCTAGGCATTAAAGGCTAAACATCCGACTCCCAACTAGTCTCATATTTTGTAGCCAGTCTAGACAGTCTAGACATTTATTAGCCAATAAGCTTGTTATGGGGGTGTTAGTCTTAGACGGCAAGCCAGGTAGGTTATAAAAGAACTAATTGATTCAGCGATTACAATTATTTTCAAAGGAAAAGTTATCTACACTCTTGCTCCTTGGACTTCTCTTCACAGACTGCCACGATACCTCTTGGTGCATGTCTTTTTCGTTCGGATTGACCGACCAAGCATCTCAATGATCTCTCAATGCGCCTGCCCAGTCTCCCAGAACTTAAATAGACATGAGCTGCCAAACTGACAGCTTCATGTCATTCCTCCCAGATTTAAACGGATCGCAGGATCGGGATATTCCAAGAGGTTGGAATGGATTTCAAGGTGGAAGAGTGTGTTCAGGCTGTTTTCGAGACAAATGACGCTGATGATGGTGGTTCTGGAACGGGTATTCGTAATTCCACAAAACTGCAAGGTGCACAAGAGTCAACACCGTTATTATAATGTTAGCAAACACGAGTAGCCATCTCCAAACGTCCCATTTATTAATCACTGATTGAAGATTGAGATGACCTCCAACTCGACTCTTCTCTGCTTTCAGGTGTATGACTTTCAACAGGCTCTTTAACTGCATGATTACTTTGAACAGGAAACAATATAGTCTACTCACCCTTTGGGGGAAAGAATGGGTATGGTTGGATACGTAGTTGGCTATTGGAAGAGGGGTTTGTGGTTGGTATGTTGCTTTTATCTGTGGCATCGACTGTCGTAATTGTGGTTGTTGTTTCTCTAAAACTAAATTCATAAATACAGCGTGATTTTATTTATGAGAAATAGAAGCTGTTATTACTGTGTCTTCATCTTACGATAGACTTATGTATCTACTTGACTGCTATCTTCCAAATTACAAAAAAACAAACAAACAAAAACCTAACTTGGACAACAGCTAATGGCTCCCTCATGATCAATTACTCTGTTATGAATTCGCGGTGCAACAGCGCGCCGCACTCGCAAACAATACAACACAAAACACTTAGTCGGTGTGGCCACGTAGGTTGGTGTTCCATCATCCGGCTATAATGAAAAGAATCAAACGGCTTGCAGGAACACTAAAAGTAAAGAAAGACAATTTAATTATACAGGCCTTTAGAGACGGAAATGACGCCAGGAACCGACAATCCCTGAATATGACCATAGTCACTAATATAAATTTATATAAATAATATAGGATAAATAACATTAAATTCTTAAAATTGCATAATCATGTTAGTTTAAAATAAATGATCATTAAACTTCTGTAATTCCTAAAAAAAATAATAATAATATACCATAGTCAAAATTTATATTATCATTTAATTCCTATAATCTTCCCAAAATAAAGTATCATAAATAACTAAAATATGAGTCAAACAAAAACATCTCCAAACCATCCAATAACTAAATAACGAAAACAAAAACACTGAACACTAAATCCCTTAAAAATAAAATTCCATACTAGGTCAAAATATTATATCATCAATAATTTCCTATAAACTACTTTAAGATAAGAAACTTTTGCGGCAAGAAACTTTCGCGGTATGAAAAATACCGCGAAATTTTTGGAATAAACTTTCGCGGTTAGCAGCTCTGTTTAAGTTTCGCGGGAATAAACTTTCGCGGTTACCATAACGGGGAAAAATTCATTTGGGAAATATTTTCTTCAACGAGCTAAAAATGTATTACTTTCCCAACTTAAACGGCGTATACTACATCGTATCAAACAAATCTTTAACAGGGAAAATTAAAAACTCGACATTTTAACAACGAAAAGGCCTGTTCGTTTTATCATATTTTTTTGTTTAGCTTTTTTGGAATAAACTTTCGCGGTTTGCAATAATTCGGATTACGCGGGAATAAACTTTCGCGTTTGGCCAATTTCGTCGTGTTTTTAGGAAGAAACTTTCGCTGTTTTTGGGCCAAAATCGCCGCGAAAGTTTATTCCCGCGAAAGTTTCTTGCCGCGAAAGTTTCTTACCTTAAAGTACAGGAAGATAAACAAAAAACATCGGAAATATATAACCGGAAGTAATTCAAAGCACATCTTAAAATAAATAATCGTTAAATTTTGTAATTATTAAAATAATTTGTACTAGGTTAAAATGTTATCATATTGTCACACCTTAAAAGTTGTGTCGTGGTTTCGTGACAAAATCCAAACTGAGGGCGCTTCCAAAATAAATAAAACTAAATTCAGGGTTTCTTTCCTGATCACTTTAAATATATTTCTTGTTATTTTTGGGATACAATAAATCTTTGACAAACACACTGGTTTCGCGTCTGACTCTTAAATATACCAAATTACTTTTCAAACTCTTTATTTTATCAACTTTACTTCCGGTTCGTCCAATTATAACTAGGTTCATAAAACAAAACCACAGAGAGATCCTCGCACGAATGAATATCTCCAAACTACGTTTCATCAAACCAAAAACGAACAAACACAGTAGAATTTTCAGACTTCACCACTGTGACTACTTTCAAAATACTTTTTCTCAGAATTCCAACCTTAACAAACAGACAAAGGTATACCGAACTTGTTGTTGAATTCTCAGCTCTTTTACTTTTCTTCTCTTTAGACAACTTAACTAATTTCCTTATTACTTTTCCTTAATATATCTTGAGTCCTTCTCCTCTTGCAACTACCTGCACGAGAAACTTTCGAAGGACTAACGTTAACAGAGAATGTTCATGTTTTTCTATTCGCTGCCAAAATGATGTCAGTGCGTTCGATGCTAGACTTTCTTTCGGCATATTATCATTGTTCTGTTAGTCGTTTCCACAGCGTTACTAGTTGTGCATTGTTCATGTCCACTCGTTCGTTATATTTGTTTGTTTCAGTTCGTTTATCTGTTTGTTTTCTGTGGGTGCGTTACCTCATTGCTGTTAGATTTCTTGTATAGTCTCACCCTCGTCACCAGTGTTCTGTTATTTTTCGTGTCCAGTCTATCTATCAGATTCGTCTCACGTTCGTTATTAATTACCGTTGTTACGGCCTTCGTGTCTATCGTGTCTACCATTAACACTCTATTAGCTTTTATCAATAACTTCTGTTAACTGTTACATCTTTTGTCAGTTATGGTAGATGACTTATTTGTCGCTCAGTCCGGCCGTAACATTACCCCTCTGCTTGTATTAGACGTCCTTGTCGTCACTGGCTGTTCTTGAAAAAGTCTTGGGTGAGAACTTCCTTTCGTTAAATTATGGATGGTTGGTAACACACTACTTTCATATTCATAAGATTGTTTATATGTCGGACCTAGCATGGCAAATATTCATTTTCTGGTGGCAGTTATCGAAGTATCGAAATTTGTGTAATTATAATCTTCTTTATAAAATCCAAAGTAAAGTGTAAAAGCCAGACGCGATGTAAAATCCAATAGAATAAAAATAAATAATACAAAAAAACCACAATCATTTAACATTTGGGTACAAAAAAAATTAGTGAGACCACCCCCGTGATCTTTATGATCACTCCTATCCTGTTATAATAAATTCGGGGAACCGACCCCAGTAATCTCAATCATCACTCATTTCTTTTCATTTCATTTCATTTATTTTATCTTTTTATTTCATTTCTTTTCTTTTCTTTCTTTTCATTTCATTTCTTTTCTTTCTTTTCTTTTCTTTTCTTTTCTTTTCATTTTTTCATTTTTTTTTTTTTTCATTTCTTTTCTTTTTTCCATTACATTGTGGTTATAAAACAAAAAAGGGTTACCATCCCTATCTAGACTGTTCTTTTGTTCTTGTTTGTTTTCTTTTTTTTCTGTTTTCTTTTTTCGTTCGAGCGGACTTATGCCCCAAAGCTACTGATGATGCTTGCATAATGTGTACAATGTCAACCAAAACAAACCAAATTAACTGTTTGACGAAAACAACGAAAGTTATTTCTACCTAAATCCACTAGTCATCTTCTTCATCCGTCGACTCATCCCGTGGGTGTACAAGCACCCTGAATCGTGTGGTGGAGGTGTTGTTTGCTGATCTGTATCCATGAGGCAATGTCTGTTGAGGCTCTTCCTCGAGTGATTCGATGTGTAATCTAAGTCTGAGGAACCGATCCTGCATATCCTCCGACAGCAGCGGTAGCACGTATGAGTGTATTTGTGTTTCATTTAAAAATATCTTGAACAAGTATAGCAAAACTCCAGGGCGTCCATATGCCAGTCCTAATGACAAAAGCTCTGGTGTCAATTCAAGTTCGGGTGCCATGGTGAAATGAACAAGAAACAACAAAACTTGATGATATTGTATTAGTGTAGACTGATTTGGTTCAGTGAACTTATTTCAAGAAATAACGGTGTTTACTCGATATGCAGCATGATAGAAGTGTCTCATTTTTGTTTTTTCACGTCGCAAACAAAAGTCCGTCCTCGGACGTAGAGGATATCATTCATCAATTCTTAACTTCTTTCTTTCGTTCAAATTGTTGATCAAACTTTCTAACATTTGATCTGTTTTATAGCTATACAGGTAGAGGATGCTAAATGCCTCACTCATGGTTTTCCTTTACCATGGTACTCACCGTATACGTTCCATAACACTCACAATTGCTTCAATTTCATTTCCATTATAATAATATTCAACATTGTTGATCAGACTTTCCAAAGCCTGATCTTGAAGCTGTACAGGTAGAGGATGCTCAATGCCTCACTCATGGTCTTCCTTTACCATGGTACTCACTTTATACGTTCCATAACATAACAAAAGTGCGATCAAACTTGATCTTAGAGCTGTACAGGTAGAGGATGCTCAATGCCTGACTCATGGTCTTTCTTTACCATGTTGATTCGTAACTTTAAATGACACAGGTGTTACTTGCTGTGTTAGCCTAAATGGCCCATGCCAGCGGCAGGTTAGCTTCTATGAAAGTCCCGGCTTAACTGTAGGGTTATAGATCCAAACACGCTGTCCTACCAAAAACGGATGATCTTTAGCTGTATCGTCATATCTCAGCTTCATTTTGGTTTGAGCTCGTTGAATATTTGAGCAGGCTTGCTCGCGGGCTAGGCGCAGTTGCTTCACGAATCGTTGGCGGTGAACATCCACAGATGCTGATAGGTTCTTTGGCTTCAATAAAGAAACGTTTGGGAATAGCTGTGGCTCCCGTCCATATGTAAGAAAAAATGGAGAATCACCAGTTGTTTCTGACATACTTGTGTTATATGCATATACTACTGCAGGAAGATGGACATCCCAATCCTTTTGGGACAAGCTTACGTACATAGACAGTGATATTGAGCTATTACTCTGTTAATTCGTTCGACGAATCCATCGGTTTGTGGATGGTAACTGGATGTGTATACTTTATTGATGTTTACTAAATGGCAAACTTCTCGAAAGAGCTTGGAGGTGAAATTGGTTCCTCGGTCTGTAATGAATTTCCTGGGAGGTCCATGGCGAAAGATGACAACGTCAATGAAAACCTGAGCAACCACTGGAGCAGTGATGTTGGCAACAGCAACTACCTCAATGTATTTTGTAAATAAATCTCCTATAACCAAAATGTGTCGATTACTATTATAGGATGGGGGGAATGGTCCCAAACAATCCATTGCAATCACGTCCCATGGTCCACTAACAGGAATAGGTAGCATCAGTGCCTTAATGGGATTAGTTGGACACTTCCGCTGACAACAGGTAACGCATGATTTGATCCATTTCTCAATCGTGGCAAACATACCAGTCCAGTAGTAAAATGATTTAAGGCATTGGTACGTTTTCTGGGTTCCTAAGTGTGCGGCACTTTCATGGTTATGACACCAGACAATTAGATCGGTTCTGAATTTCGGTGGTACAACCAGTTGTCCATGGACTTTTTCGTTTGCCTCTAGGTGATGGTATAAAATGCAATCTTCATCCAAGTAGAAATGTGTGTCTTTTTTCATTTCACTGATCGGGGGTTCCCTCGGGTAGCTCACCTGATTCCAGATATTGAATCAGCGGACTCCATTCCTTGTCTGCAGGATGTGCAGTCTTTATTTCTTCTCGGCGGATCGTCGTTGATACATTTGAGACTTGCCCATACTTTCTTCGTGAGAGTGCATCTGCATTTCCATGTTGTTTCCCTGGTCTGTAAATTATTTTAAAGTCATATTACTAAAGCTTGAGGGCCCACCTGGCGAGCCTGCCAGTAGGATCTTTCAAGTCCATCAGCCATCGCAGTGACTGATGATCGGTAACAATCTCAAATTTCTTTCCCAACAAATAAGGTCTACACTTCTCTACGGCTGACACTACTGCTAATGCCGCTCGTTCGGTGGTGATATATCTACTCTCGGTGTCTGAGAAGTCGCGCCCGCCATAGAGTATGGCTCGCTCTTAGCTATCCTGTTTTTGAGCCAAGGTAAATCCACAACCTTCATTACTCGCATCCGTGTATAAAATAAAAGGCAGAGTGAAACCGGGATAAGCCAAAATAGGTGCTTTGGTTAGCATGTCTTTTAATGTTTCAAACTTCTTATCTTTCTTGAGAAGGGAGTGCAAGGATCGGACTATTTGAGCAAAGCCTAAAACGAATTTGCGGTAATACACACATATGCCAAGGAAAGACCGGATGCCTTTTACTTTGGTGGGTACAGGAAACGATTTGACTGCGTCTACATTTTTCGGCGAAGGCCCCACTCCGGTTATCGAAATAGTATGACCCAGATATTCTACACTTTCCGCTCCGAATTTACATTTTTGTAGCTTCAAACGTAAGTTTGCTTGTCGTAGGACTTGAAAAATTTGGGAAAGGTGGCTCAAATGTTCACGGAAATCCTTAGAAAAAACAATAATGTCATCTATGTAAACAAAACAGAATTTCCCTAGCATTTTTCTCAAAACATGCTGGACTAATCTTTGGAAAGCCCCAGGGGCATTGCAAAGACCAAATGGCAAAACAGTAAATTGGAATAATCCACGGTGAGTAGCGAAGGCCGTTTTTTCCTTGGAATTGTTATCAAGATTCACTTGCCAATAACCTTTTAACAAATCTAATGTCGAAAATACCTTAGCACCATGCATCGATTCTAGTATTTCATCACACCTAAGTAGAGGGTGGCTGTCTTTTACAGTAAATTCATTAAGCTTCCGATAATCAACGCATAACCTTATAGTCTTATCTGGTTTGGGACCATGATGCAAGGACTACTCCAAGGTGACACACTCTCTTCTATAATACCATATACTTCAACATATCATCTAACTCTTTATCTAATTGTTCTTTCTGGGAGTGTGTCAACCCGTAAGGGCTCTGTTTTATAGAAGCTGCATTGCCTACATCAATGTAATGAGTGACTAATCTTGTACTTGTCAAGTCTCTTGTGTGGGTACCAAAAGTGTCAGAATACTCTCTAAGAATGGTGACTAATTGTATCCTTTGGTCAGGTGTCAAAGCCTCGCTATCTATTTCTAAGCTAAATTTGGAAGGGGGGATATTCCCTTTCTCCTGACTTTCTAATCCTGGTGCATTCTCAATTCTGCCTAACTCTGACTGTTCAGAAATAATCACTTGGTGGGTTAACGGATTAGCTAATTGGAGTAAAACATCTACCCCTAGGGCCTCAATTATGGTGGGATTTGCTACTATCATGCCATTCAAGTATCCCTCAGCCCAGCTTTCTAAAAGGGGGGAGGGGACATGTGTTGTGAACTCAAAAGGAAGGGCCCTTTTCTCAGGGAATAATCTATTTTCTACCCAAGCATCTTCAAAGGATTCCTGATAATATGTTGGAGCCTGATGAAATTCCTCCCCTTGTGTCTTACTGAACTCTTCACGAGAGACCGTTCCCTCAACTCTTTGAGTGAACAAGTCTCCAACGAAGGGAGCA
>JAYJMG010043322.1:0-10127 GCA_036873935.1 Stomotoca atra
TTTTACTGATTTCTCCTCGCGAAATTTTTAAAAACGTTTCATTCGCGAAAATAAGTCCTCGCAAAATGTTCAAATTCACGAAAATTAATCCCGTAAATTTCGAGAATTTTCGAGTTCGCGAAATTTAATCATCGCGAAAATTAATCCCCTTAAAGTGCCGCATTTCATGTTTGAGCAATCAAGACAAAATAGGGGCCCGGACATCCTCGAATGGAGAGAACGTTTCGTTGACCAAGTATTCCTGTTATGTCTCTGGTTTATTCGGTCGATTAACCAAACGTTATCAAATGAGAAAGAAATGAATTTGAGAACATTCAGAACATTTGGTCAATCAACCAAGGTATGAAAGAAATGACCCCTTAAGTGCTATTGCTGAGCACCAAGCTTAAAATGATCAAAAACTTGAGGATCAGCAAAGTAATCAAAAAAACTTCAATTTGATTTCTTTTACACTTTTTTTCCTTTCGAGAAGTTACTGGAAATTAATCAAAAGGTGTAATATTAATTACC
Source organism: Stomotoca atra (assembly GCA_036873935.1). Lineage (NCBI taxonomy): Eukaryota > Metazoa > Cnidaria > Hydrozoa > Anthoathecata > Pandeidae > Stomotoca > Stomotoca atra. Next base: position 511 of record JAYJMG010043322.1, read on the forward strand.
TGGTAGGATTCTAATTCTTCACTTGAATTTATATATCTTGTTTTGTGATGATAAAAAAATGTGCTATGAATTATGTCAAGACATGGCAAGAAAAAAAGATTGGTTGAAATGTAACTAATGTCAATGTTTAGATTTACAACACACAAGCAAACCATCTTCAAGTTCGCCACGAATGTATTGACTACATGAAGCACCATCAGGAACTTTTTGCATCAGTATGTCATTTCTTTGCTATGATAGTTGCATGTTTCTTAGAACAACATAGTTTAACAACATAATGGAAATAACATGATTTCTTTATTTATATATATTTTTTTTCAGTTCATTGAAGGTTCTTTTGAACATCATTTATTTTCCCTTAAAAATCCAAAGGTGAGTGCCCTTTTGTGTATTTTATATAGTTAAATAAAGCTTTTCAGCGTTCAGTGACCTTTTTGTGTATTTTATATAGTTAAATACAGTGTTCAATTAAGAAATTTCATTGGCAGTACCATTTAGCAACGTTAATCCAAGTGTGAAAACTAATGACGGAACAGTTGACTTAAAAATGAATGAATTGTTTTTAGGACCAATCTAATCAATCTGAGCAATGCATGCAGACACATTGACCACAATAATTAGAAACATAATAAAATTTCACTATTGTTTCAGAGGGGAGGGGCATTTTTTATGTGTCAATAGGGCAAGTGTGTCCATAAATACAGTTTTTAAATCGATGTTTTAAAAAGATTAAAGTTTTTATTAGAATTATGAATTTATTAGGTTTCTATGGAAGAAAGAAAAAATGTAAAATAGGTGGAATTTAAGAGGTCTCAAAACTGTCAATTGATTAAAATGGTGCAACAGCTGGCAAAGGCAGAACACACAGAACTAATGTTTTTGTATTTGCAGCTTAAAGGCGAAAGAAAATTGAAAAAAAATTTGCATGATATGTACTTTTTAATGGGCTCTTCAAGGTCTTTTTGTTTGCTCGATCACAATATTTTTATTTTTGTATAATCAGGAAGATCATCAGCATTTATGGATTTTTTGCTAGTTCTCCTTTAAACAGTCAGTGCCATTCTCAAGCTTATGTGATATATCTACCTGTATAATGTTGTGTTTATTATAATGTATATTGGTATGCCACTGAAAACCCAGAATTTCTATCACATAGTGTATTTACTTGGTAACACCTAGTTAAATTTACCGGATAATTCTGAGGCAATCCATTTGCAAACCCCATCTATCAGATAACGGCTAATATTAAACTGCCAAAATTTCAACTTATAATTTCAACCAAAGCACGTCATTTACATTTTCACATGCTCATGTTCACAAGTTGGTTAAGATTGCTCTCCTGAGTTGAAAGAGATGAAAGTCATTGTATATCTGGTGATTCAATATTCAAATTTAAAATAAATATACAACTTTGCACCTTTTCCCAGAGCAGTTGGAGAAATATGGACAAAGGCTTTAAGATATGGCGGTCAAACAGTCTGAGTCACAAACTGCCACATTGTCACTGTGTGGTTCAGTTTTTTCAATTCCCATTCTGATATGTATTTATGCATAAGCCAACATTGCAGTTATGAGCTGTCAAAACATTTACACCCTTTGAATCACAGCAAAAAATCTTCCACATTGTGTATGAGATTTTAATTAAATCATGAAGATGGCAATCAGTGATAAAGTTAAAAAAAATTAGAATTATGTCAGTGTGTATTTTAATAAGCTTTCACCAATACCAACTTCATTAAATCGTTGTTTATTATTGAATATATTCGGTATTTTTTAGGGTGCATAATTTTAGATTTGGGCTTTTCTTTATGGTTTTAGGAATGGGGTGGACAGGTTGAAATCTCTGCACTTTCTCATCTATATAAGTAAGTATTAGTATGATGTGTTTGGTATGTCAGAACATTTTGTTATGGAGCTTAGTTGATTTATCATCTATACTTTGTTGCATTCCTGTGCGCTGGCAACTCTTAATTCTCTTGTTTTGCTAATGTTTATATAACAACGAAATCTTTTCATCATCTTCTGAGTTCACTTCTTCTCAAGTTAAGTTAAGCTTTGAATTTCTGCGTCCTTAAATTTTATTTTAGTTGCGATTTTATTGTATATCAATCTGCTGATTCCCCTCCTCAAGCTGTTACATGTAATGGCTTCAAGAAAAAAGTAAGTCTCGACTTTTTAAATTTCTTTATAAGATATTTTGTCTCTCTGTGGCAATCAGGAGAACCAAACAACTAGTAGAGCTTTTATTTTGTTAAAAAATAAAAAATAAAGAGGTAAGAAATGTTAAACAGATGAAAGTGCTGAAAACATTTGCAGATGGCTAAGCTTAATTGTTGTGGTTAGGGTATATTCCATCCGTTCCAACTTACCTAACCAGTTTAACCAACTCAAATCTTCATTCCATTCGTCATTTTGGTTGACTCAGTTGTATAACTCACTTAATCATCTCTTGTGCAAATTAGCTCAGTTAAATTACGTAATGTTTACCGTGGCAAAGCAACGCATCATTCTCGGTGGCCACATTTACCGATGAAAAGAAAAAAAATTTAATTGAACGGCCTGTTTCGAACATTCAGCCAAGTATATGCCCGATAACCAAGTGAACCATTTTTTATTCCTTTGGGCAGAAGTTGGTTGGGTTAGATTAGGTTGGATCAGTTAATTTCAGGTAAGCGAATGGAATATACCCTAAGTCAAGCTCAATGGTCCAATAAACATCTTATAATGCTAGAATAAACAGCTTCCTTGGTCACAAACAAATGCATGTCGAAATAAGACAATTTAGTCCATCTAAGTTGTTGAAGCTAACATGTTAAGTATGATTAAAGGGGAACTTCATACATAAACAAAAAGTAGGTACCGTTCCATTTCATTTTGTCATACAAAATACAGCCATCTTTCAGGGAAATTATGTGTCAAAAACTCTCCAAGTCGAAAACAAAATATCACAATTTGCTTTTTTGGATGTGATTGCTAGAAACCGAAATGACTGGACACTAATATATTGCATGACGAAGTAAAAGGCAAAACAGTTTTCTGCTTCACAGGAGTGTTGCTTAAAATGTTTTTAAACCAGCAAACATCTTCTGTGAGTGAAAGTGGCAAAGACGTTATTCCAGATTTGTCAAAATTCAAGTTATATGAGCTTGAACAAACGATTTCAATAAGGGGATTTATTGGAAGCAATTCTTCTGATGGTGACAGCATTGATAATGACACAGTGATTGAGGAAACAGGAATTGGTGACACTAACTGGTGCATTTGTGGAAAATTTCATCCAATGGAAAATTATTTTGAAAAGAAAAAATAGCTTTAAAAATAGATTAGGACAATTGTGTTTTGGGCATTATATTTTTTTTTTGCAGGAAGGACTGAAACATAGATAAAAATGTAGTTAAATCATTTAATCTTTTGCAATGTGACCTACTTCTAGACGGGTGTAAATATCTTCATTTTATAAAACATGAATCTTTATCGTTTCTAGGCAAGTAAAAAAATAGCAACAATTACCTACATAAAGAAATGAAAGAGAACTTGAATTGTTATTGCATGAATCAAAATGAACCCCCGGCCTTCTTATGAGTTATAAAAAGAATGTTGTCTGAAAAAAATTTGCAAAAAAGAGATTTTCTGATAAAAAGTATTGTGAGGAACATGGAAAGGCGAAGTTGGTTCGTTTAATATCCTAACTTCCTAAAAGAGAATCGTTAAATGGCTCAATACACAAACTGCAAACCAAACCTGGAAGTCACGTTGAAAATAAATTTCTTTGAAATGATCAGAGCAGATGAAGAAGATGTGATGTTTAGGAAGCTCTCCACTTCAACGAATATTATGTAACCATCTTTTTGAAGAGTACCATTCTTTTAGCAGATCGGACTTTTTAAAATCGTCTATCAGGGTCAGGTGATGATCTTTTTGTGCAACCAACAGCACTGCAGCTGATAACCGTATCTTGTTTACTTCTACTTACTTTATCGACTTGAACTTGAAAGATGATAAGAAGGACAACGGTTCAACTGGATAGGTTATCTCAAATAAAATAAAACATTTTTCAAGTAAAACACTATTATGTTGAACTGTGCTTTTTTGCCATTTTCTACATCACAAATATTCTAGTTTTCAGTCTTTGGAAGTTTAAAGGGGAATTGAAAATTCGAATCCAGTCATGCTGGAGGCATGAAAGACACTTCTATATGAGCTTGTTAGACTGTTATATTTGGAAAAATTGAGTTATACTTTATAACTTCAATATATTGATGATTGCACGGCGAGGAATATACTTTGACCTATCGCTACATACCGTGGTTGAAGCAACTTTGGCTTCCTCTTCAAGGAAAAGCCTATATTGTTAAGGCCATAGTGAATTGGCTATTAAATGTTTAATTATCATTAGATAGTGTCAATTCTATGCTACATATTCCTTATACCCGAATCGATTTTTTATGCTGTTGTTTTTGTATCTTTACGGGGTTTTTTTAAACATAAATTAGTTCATGTAGTGTGGATAAGATTTTGTAAACACTCTCCCTCCTTTTCATGTTTTCTTCAGAAAATGTTAATGTTTCTTCTGCTGGGTTGTTAATAAAGTGAGTAAAAAGAAGTCTGGGTACTATGCTCTGTTTAATCCATTAGTTAGAAATTGATTTTTCTTGGTTTTTGCTCATTCATATGGCTTTCTTGTCAGCATTTCTTGTTTTCACAATGCAAGGTCGTGCTTAATTAAGAAGCCGAGAGTAAATAACATTGTTAATTGCCTGTCAAATTGTTTGGTTGTTTGGCAGTCTCATTCCTTTGTGACATTTTTTGATTCCCAGTCATCGCAAATGTGGGAGATTTCGGAGTAACATTGATTTTTTTTGCTGGGGATGAAGGCGGAAATTTATAAGACTCTATATTTGGCTAAAAACTGCATTTTTGGCATGGCACATGAACGGGAACAGTTGCTAATCAGGAGTTGGGATCTCAGAACCCCTTTGCCTCGGCGAATCAGGGACTCAACCCAGCACGGCTGTATGACAGAACTGTGTGCTGAGTCCTTATCCACTGAGCCACTTCATCGACAAAAGGTTTCATGAGAACCCAGTCCAGATTGCTGCTTCGACCAAAGGACTATGTATATATATATATATATATATAATACCGCATGCATCAGATATTCTTCTGAAATAAAAATAATAAAATTAATCCCATTTTGTTTGTCATTTTACAAGAAACAAGATCATTTATCTCAGCTTAATGTACAATTTAATTTTTATGCTGCCCTGGTATGACCTCTCTGCAGAATACTCAGCGTTAAATCAGTATTTTGAGCTCTATGCAATGTGGACTACTACGTTTTTTTTCTTTTGAGGAAAAGTCCTGAATGATAAGGTGCAAATGCAAAAATAATTGGTATAATGTGACACATGTATTATGTATCACTAGAAAAGAAATGTTGTGGAGAATTCAAATATGATACTTTCTGAGGTTGTTTACTTTGATTGTTTACGTTACCTGCTATTGTTTATTGGTTGAATCAAAGTTTCGCAAATTTTGCAGTGCATGAAATACAATGTGTTATATTTAGATTAGTCTGTGCTACTTGAATGGTAACCATTATGACGCTGTGTATCCTGTTGCTTTCAAAACTAATGCCGCTATGGTACAATGTAAGTCCTCTATAGATTCTTTTATTATGTACATGGTAATGACTATTGGAAAACTGTCAATATGAATCGGAGCATCATTAGAAAATGTTTGCAGAACAAACAAAAAGTTGTGGAATAAAAGACTGAATAAGAGAATGTGAATTGATGAAAAATCTAGGCAAATGCGGAACAAAAGAAATGCAAACTTCAATTCGCATTCTTTTATACCTCATTTTATTAGTTCCGCAATTTTTTGTTCCGTTAACAATTTCTACCCATCAGGTATAACTTCGTAGGTGCTCATTACCTAGTACTGATGAACCTTTACCTTTGAATTGCTGCCATGTATAATGAATTCTATAACCTTAATCCTTAGTGGAATATCATTTTCTTTAACTGACACAAATTAGTTCACAGTTATGCTAAATTTGCATTAGCTTTATTTAATGAATTTTGATGTCCCTGGGATGTGTAATTCATTTGGTAGAAAAATGCTGTACCAGACATTTTTTGATTTGTGGTAACATTTGCTTTTAGCTCTTCTTTACGATGTTCTATTGGGCAGTGTGTTTGCAGAAATTGATCAAAAAGAAAAGGAATTCGAAGAAAGTAGTTATTTGGAAGGAAATTCTGCAGTTGGGTGGACTGAAGTTAAAACGAAGCAAAGTAAAGGTGTATTATCTAATCCTGATGAACACTTGTTTTAATTAATTGGGTGCTGTTTTTTTATTTTCAGGGGAGCTTCTCTTTTTACAGTTGAATTTTCCTCCTCTTCGAACTGTCTACTGTTCATGTACTTGCTTAATACTGTTCTAGGTTGTGGGAGAGAGAATGTCTGCTGTTTCTAAATTTAATTTTAAAAAAGTGACAGTGGCATATTCGTCAGACTTACAGCTCGTTTTCATAAATGGCTTTTGATATGGTGAATTTTATCAGCTATGAAAAAATATCTTGCCACATTTTTAAACAGAAGAGCCTTTGGATCCAAATTCTTAGGTGTTCCGGATTTTGAAGGGCTACTTTCGATAAGATTTCATATAAAACTGTTCCACAATGTGAGCGTTTCTGAAGGAATTGACGTATGTTATTTATTTATATTGTTTAGTAAAACCGCAAGATGATGGGAACCTGGATCGCATTATCTCAGCTATACCTGATGCTGGCAAAAATCAAAAGATATATTGGCAAATTAAGCGTAGTCTTGATCCGAATCTCTTCCGAAACATCGAATTGGAAGTATGGGAAGATCGCAAGACAGATTTGCAAAGTATGGATCGTTCAATGGCAGCAGCCATCCAATTCAAACCGGGTGACTTGTGTTTGGCTACTATCAAGGAATCCAAAGATGTTAGTGAAATTGTTCGCGTTAAAATACAGGAAATCAACCCAGATAAATGTCGAGTTGTCTCTGAAGACTTTCGTGAGCAGTACTATGTTCAATTAGCTGATTTGCAACCTTTGCTCAACGGTGACCATACTGATGGTTACAAACAACTTCCTGGCTACTATAACAAAGCTGACACGGAAAGGGAAGGTGAATTTCAGTCACAAAGACGAAGAAATAAAAACACCAGAAGATTTCGTGACGATGAACGTAATGTAAGCTCGCCACGACTCAATGAATCTGGAAAGCGCCATGATTTAAGAAATGATAAAGACGCACGTACTCGTCGAGGTGGGCGAAAGGAAATGGAGAAACGAAAAGAAAGCGATGTAAAGCAAGTGATGAATAAAGTTAAAACTGAAGGGAAAAAAGAGGAGAAATTAGAAATAGTGGAGCCAGAAAATGAATCGACATCTTTGAAACCGGGTGAAGCACCTGTGAAAGTTGCGCAACCAGCGGAGTCAGCGGCTGCGTTCTGGGGCCGAATGAGAATGAAAAGTCCAACTGTAACTTCAGCAGCCACTGCCATTACAACTACAGACTCAGTAACAGCAGTTCGAGGTGATAGTTCTAGCGAACGGATTGTGAATATGTTAGACAATGACAAGCAAGCTACAGAGAAACAATTGCTCGAAAGTGCGAAAATTTATTCCACTCCCAATACTTTTACCAAGCCAGCATGGGGCGTGGTAACAACGGCAACGGGGGTAAATGAGTCACCGAAAACTGCAACGACCACAACCTGTAATCCTGTGAGCGATTCTCCTCAATCTTCAACGACGCCAGATGCACAAAAACTGTTCAATTTATCTACCCAAGCTAGTATTATGGTCAGTGAGGTACACGAAAAAATACTCGCTACAAGTGCTCAACTGTCCGTAGATGTGCAAGTGTCGAACTCATTAAACGAAACTCCTGTGAATGTCTCACAACAAATTGATTCTACTTCTTTGGACATCCTTAACAATGAACTTAAAGCTCGATCTCCCAACTTAGCTGTAGCTCCGTTGATACCGAATTTAATTGATAATTCCTCTATACTTGTCATTCAAGATGATCTCACGTCATCTCACGCTAATTCTGACAACTTAAGTGATGTTAAAAGTATACCAAATTCTGTGCAAAACGATACGCCTATTGAAAATAATGTCAGTGAAAGTTTAGTGACTTCACCTAACAATGACTCTTGTGACACTGCTGAACCAGCCGAAACAGTTCAAATACCACAAGAAGACGTTTCTACTGTAGATGATAGTAATGGTAACACTGAAAAACATGCAAATGACTCGGAAAAAACAGTAAAAGTCACGAAAGAAAAAACAAAAAAGAAAGTTAGTTTTGGTTTAACCACAGAAATACACGAACACCAGGAGCATGTGTTTACTCAAGTTCCCATGGACACTTCTCCAGTGTTATTACATTCAGAGCCAGGTAAAATAGTCTTACCTCCAGACCTCAAAGAAAAGCACATGGGTGAATTTCCTGCTGTCGGTTTGCGTGAAGTGCCACAGCCGCCTCAGCAAGAGCAGCAATATATTCAAGCTCCTTTTATTCCGACCTACTATCCAACTCTTGTGCCAAATGTGGTACCCATGTTTGCTCCTGCCAATACTGTTCAAGATCCCATGCATTTTCCTGTGACCTTATCACGTGATCCTGAAGGAAAAGACCTTCCTGAAGGTATGTGGGTTGTAAGTTTCTCTTTTCCAAAATCTAATTTATTACCTTAAAGGAAGAAATTTGATGGGAATTTAATTTCGCGAATTACGTAAAATTATGTCATTGCAGGAGCTAATAATTTTGCTAAATGATAGAGTTGATGAAATGTGAAAACTTTTTTCAGTATTTTTCCGATGGTATTCAGGAATGCAAAATGACAACATTTTGATGTTTTCTTTTTTGAGATCTTGATTGCAGAAAGGGAACTAATGAAAACGGGCTGGCGCAAGAAAATAAGCAAACAATTATCAGTCCTTTTGATGCGCTGGTTTCTTGGAAGTGCAATGAAATGTGCAAGTCATTAATTTAGTGTCGGACTGGTTTGAAGGTTTGAAGCTTTACAGCAAAAAATTCTACTTGTGCAATGAACATCTCATTGTAATGAACACTTGATTAATGCATGCGTAATATACCCTCTTCTTCAATTATTATTCTTCTGCACCGTCTTCACACGTAACTAAATGCCATTGTTTATAACCGCAAAAACGCGAAGTCCGGCGAAAGGAGCCCATTTTCAGACTCAGCGATCGCTGAGGCAATAATAGTTTTTTTGCGAGAATTTAATTTCGCGAATTCGAAGCAAATTCGTGAAAATCGCGAAAACTTCTTCCTGCGATAATTTCCTCTTAAGGTAACTTCCGGTTTGTGCTGGTAGGAAGGAGACTCAGCTGCAAAACTGAATATCCTTCTCTTATTGCAATTTTGATTCGTAAATGTCTTTATTTGTATCATAAGCACACAGATATAACATTGATGCCTAAAACTAAGTGGAAATGCGTGTGTTTTGAGAACTATGAAGACTATGTTTGAACAATAAGCGCACAGCATTGCATGTATGTGTACTCTTCTGTGCCTAATTGTAGGGGGGGGGGGGGTCATATTGC
>JAYJMG010043433.1:0-10127 GCA_036873935.1 Stomotoca atra
CAATTTTAGCTGCCTCTGTACTAAATGATGAAGAGCTGGTGCACAGCTGTTTCCCAAGAGGCATATTCTGGGTAACTGTCGGTCAAGTAGATGAAACCAGACTTTTAATGAAAATGCAAAATCTTTGCGCTTGGCTAGATGTAGACCAAGAACATGCAGTACCAAAGAATTTGGAAGAAGCTCGCGATCGTTTACGAATTCTATTTGCTCATGACTATCCTAGAAGTTTATTAGTTCTAGATGATCTATGGTCAGATAATGATGCAAAATATTTTGATGTTCGAGTCAGGACGTTAGTGACAACCAGGTACTCTGCTGTTGCAGCCAAAATATCAGGTTTGGTGATTAAAGTTCCAGTGTTGGAAAGTTTAACGCTCACACAGGGCAAGCTAATATTAGCAAAATGGACCAACATAGAGATGAAAGATCTACCGAAAGAAGCAAGTGAAATTATAAACTCATGCAAAGGCTCCCCATTGGCAATATCAATGATTGGTGCTTTATTGAAGAACCACAAAAATAGATGGTCTTATTATTTGAAACAGTTAGAAAGTCAAAAAACGAGTAAAGTGAAAAGCAAATTAGCATACCAATATTCTTCATTGTTTGACGCACTTTCAGTAAGTTTTGAGGATCTTACAGAGGATGTAAAATCTTCTTATGAGAAGTTTGCCGTTTTTGAAGATGACGTACCAATTCCTTTGAGTGTGTTAATGGTATTCCTGGACCAAGATGTGAGTGGCTTATTACAGTAGTTTAACATTATGCATACTGTTATCTTTTGTCTATCGTTTGATTTTTAATTTATAAACAACTTGGTAAGTGAGTTTACTTATTTTATGAGAAACATTGATCCTGATGCTAACATCACAGTAATACATTAATAATGCATAATACAATAAAAAATATATGAAAATAAGTCATCGAAAAGTTTGTTTTGCTGCAGCTAATAAAGTTCTTTGTGTGATAGAAGAGGTATGATGTACCAGTAATATAAGGCTTGCGGAGTCAGGCGCGAGGACCCTATGTTCGCAAGTGAAAAATGTTGTGCACCTATCCACTGATCATCAATGTTTTATGTGACATCAAAGATTATACAATATAGAGAGATAATTAAAGTTCTCAGTATTGATCCCCTTTGAAAGAGCTTGAAAAGCTAATCAAAATAATGTATAGGATCGTTTGGTCTTGATGAGTGGTTTCGGAGATATAGGGTGTCAAAGATATTCCAGTGACGTCATAATGAGGGCAGCATGACCCATATGACCCGTGGGCAATGTGAAACCTCCTTCTCCTAATATCCGAGATACAAGACCCAAATTTACGGGTGCAATGTAATGATGTTCAGTTCTTTTCATCGAGCAACACTTACGTCTGTTCTTTAGTTAAAATGTCCGAAAACATCCCAATACAGCACACAAAAAGTGCACCGTAATGGCTGCCAAAATGTTGAGCCCTCGGTAGGCAATATTTACGTACATATTAATGTCAAATATGCTTCGCTTTGCTCCGCAATGATAATGTGAAAAATTAAAGCTTGAACTGATGGATCTAAATACTAATTATTATTTTTAAGGAAATTGAAACTGAAGATTTAATGGATGAACTAATCGATCGTTCTCTTGCATCTCTTAATGAACATTCTGAAGACACATCCTATAACATTCATGATATTCAACTTAGTTTTCTAAAGGAGAAAGCTGGAGAAGAAGGAAAACTTGCAAACTTTCATACAGAACTTGTAGAAAGGTATGCAGGCAGTGTTTCAGTTGCTAGTGGAAATTGAGGAAAAAACTTTGTGCTTTTCATGTATTTTTGTCTGTTTTAGGACCTATTTGTTTCACCTCTTGGAAGACCTTCTAAGATTTTCTAAAAACAGAAAGTTTTGTTTCATACATTGGAATGCTGTGGAAGGCTATGGAAGGATTTCTGAACCTTCCAGCTTGATACCTGGAAGTTTTTAGAAGAGTTGAATCTGGAAGTCCTTCCTTCTGCTTCGTTTCTTTCTTTCATGCTCATCTTTTTTGGTTTGGAAGGCTTGACTGATGTTTGTGCTTTTAAGCTTACTGCACCTAATGCACATATCCATTGCTAAGAAACGGTTCTAGGTGACCAAAACAAAGTGACTGTTAAAAATAATGCTTTTACAAAATGTGAACCTTCCTTGTTCAGAAGAAAAAGTTGTTTGTTTCAGGTCAGATTTCATTCCAGAATAAGAAGGCCTTCTATTTTTTTTAGAAAGATGAAACAAATAGGCCCTTAGAGTATTGTTAGTATTAGAAAAATAATTGAATGGCATATAACCCTATTTCAACCGAGCTTTTTGGACAAAGTTATTTCCGGGATGTAATGCTAGAGTAGTGAAACTTGGTACAGTATGTCTGGGAACATTTTGGTATAAAAATGTTTTTGCTGATGTCGTCAGTTTTGTGATAACGTCATCAGCAAGATCTTTTTTTCTGTCATTTATGGTCATTTTTCTCAAAATACGATGTGTTCTTTAAAAATCAAAATCTCAAGTTATGCTCAAGCTTTTTTAATTCTGTTTGCAGTTTCCAAAAACTAAAGAGTAGTAGATTGACAAACTTTCCGGTTTTTTTATATAAAAAAAATTCAGACGCAATGAGGCACCAAATATATGACAAAATTAGCATAAAACAAAAAAAATGATAATGATGTCATAAAATGACATCGAATTTTCTTATGGAAAACTTTCTTTAGTGGAAGTAGCATCATACCTTGTTAAGTTACTATCATTAATAGCTATAATGTTATGATCTTCCCTTTCAAACATTGGCTTTATGGAAATAATGTTTTAAAAATGCTTAAAATCATTTCAGTTCCCTTGCTATAACTACTCATTTTTTTCTTTGTTTATTCAGATTTGCACAACATTGTAACAAAGAATTTCATTCACTCGATCAAAATGATTACATTCATCATTACTTTATTTTGCATCTGCTTCATGCAAGCAAACTGGAACTTGCTGCTAATTTGCTTCAAGATTTTCACTGGATTGAAAAATGTACATTCGTAACTGGTGCTGCACCCCTCATCAGTTCATACAAGATGCTCATCAGACGACTAGAATCAGATGGTGTCTTGGAGGTAGAAATGCTGCGTGAATTTGCACAATTTATTTGGTCAAGTCCTGCTTGGTTTTGTTTTAAGAGCAGAGTAGTACTTTGCACATAGAAACTTAGTTGCAATGAAATCCCATATGTAACTCTTACTGCTCTCACTCTTTAAGACTTAGGCAAAGCCACATATTTCAATGTTTTTTCTTGCATCAATGTTTGTTAAAATACAGGAACTCAAAATTTGTATTAATGTCTTTTTATTCAGTATCATTTACCTGGCTTAAAAGATCTTTGCCACCTTGTGAGCATGCAGTCTCATTTGATCGCCAAGTCAATGAATATAGACTTCACTCAGTTGTCATTAAGTCGGCCAGTGTCTGAGTGTGTTTATAGACTAGGAACTCACCATGCTCAAATGGTTTTGAAAAGGCCTTGCCAATCAGTTGCAAGCAGGAAAATATATTACGATTGGATGTAAGTGTTTATATTTGTACAACATTTTGTCATAAAAGGGCTGCTAGTTTGAAAATTATAATTACTATTGGATGTGAAAGTTTGAACCAAAATCTTCTTGTAAATTTAAAAAGCTTTCAGGTATAGCAAATTTTCTTTTTTTTCAATTTCTGTTAAATTGGATTTGTGATTTTAGTAATCGTCCAAGTCGTATGGCGACAAATTTACTCCTTACTTCACAACTCCATAATGGACCTGTCAACTCGTGTCAATTTACACATAAAGAAGATTCTAACCTCATTGTCACTAGTGGTTCTGATAAATCTATTAAGGTAAATATTGTCTTTCTGTGGTGAAGAAAAATTAATGTCAAAATTGTCCATTTTTCTTGATGTTTCGATTACACTACCAAAGATGAACTTGTGTTCCAATTTTTAGCTTCATTCCATTATCTTTCTCCAAGTGATAAGCAAATAAAGTTTCTTGTTTTTTCGGTGATGTGATGTCACAGCAGTACAAATCATATTACTTCTTGTTCCTCCTTATTAGGTGAGGCACAACTACTGTGTATGCTGTCTTCTTCCATATTGTTTTGAAATAGATGTACTTTTATGTGACGTCACAAAATGAAACAGGGTTATTTGCAAAAAAAAAAATTAAAAAAATGCTTTTTTAGGGCATAAAAAACTTTTTCATAAATTTGAACAAAGCCAAATTGTTCCTGTACATACAACCTGGTTTTCTTTCAGCTTTGGAATAGTCTCACCGGCGAAGAAATACTAACCTTTGAAGGACACGATGATGCAGTAAATTACTGTGAATTTTCCCCAAATGATGAGAAAATCATTTCATGCTCTGCAGACAATTCTATCAAGGTTTGTTCTGTTTTTGTTTCATAAGTAATACAAAGGACTTTGTAACTTGTGGGCCCTCTGCTATTGGCAATGCATCTTATCACTTCTGTGTCATGTCGCATACCTAGCTCACTGTTCATTCTAAGTTCGTTTTCCCACACTTCATTTGGATCAGCTTTTTAAAGCTTTTTTCTGATGTAAAAAGAAAACTGTAATTATATTTTGTTGTATTTGTTTATTTTCTTTCTTTCTTTCTTTTATTTTTTCAGGTTTGGGCAACTGACTCTGGGCGGGAATTGTTAAGTCTGCAAGGACATGTGAGTGATGTGCTATGCTGTAAATGTTCAACTGATGGAAAGTACATAGCTTCTGCATCAATGGATAATTTTGTGAAGGTAAAAGATTATAGTTTATGGCGCATTACTTTTCTTCATTGATGCTCCATCTTTAAAAACCCCCTCTCCACTTAAAAAAATACTTTACCATGTAATTTTCTTTTCTTCTATTAACACCTCTCAAACTATATTTGAGTAGAATAAATTAATATTTCCTATGCATTTTTTTTTTAAATTTCTACGATGTCTTTTTGAATGTCTAAGAATTGACTTTGCCATGTGTTACATGCAGTTTCACTGAACTTGAAGTTTTGCACAATATGAAATCTTTTCACCATGAGGTGTCTTGCTCCAAATAGTTCCTATTGAAGAGCAAGATGTTTCTCCCAAGTACTGACGCTAGAGCCCTGCCTTTTAGATTTGGGAAATGGAATCAGGCAAATTGTTTGGCACGTTAGAAGGCCACACTGATGTTGTGAACTGGTGTTGTTTTTCACCAGATGGAACAAAAATAGCATCTGCTTCCAATGACCTATATTTGAAGGTTTGTGGTATACAATGTTCTCGACTGACATTTGTTTAAAATAATTTAAAAAAAGACTGGAAAAGATTAAACGATGAAATAAAAAACTGACAAAATGGTTCTTACTATATTTTTTTTTACTAACATATGACAATCAGAATCAGTAATAAAACAGTTTTGCTATGAGCCGGAAGATTCCAGTTTCAGCCATGCCCCTCCATAAAAGAGCTGTGTCCATCTGAAAACTGTGAATAATTGAGAGAAAAAACAATTCTCCAATAAAAAGTTAGAAAACTCAAAGTCATAAGAATCTGGTGAGAATTTTATGGAAAATTATGAGAACAATTGTTATTATTATTATTCCATTGACAGATCTATAACCGAGCAGGTACACGAGACTGTACATGTGGGCTACAAGGGCTTTTGCATATTGTCAGGTCCACCAGAACACGAGAACATTTGAGAATTACAGGCTAAGGGAAGTGAAAACTTGCCCAAGGTCTCATTGTGGTGTCACAAATTCTTATTTTAAATATAAAATGCTGGGTTTCCAACTCGAAACATTGTGGTGCAAGCTAATATCACTAACCATGATACCATAATCACAACAAACAATTATCCTATGCTATTTATTGACTGTTTCAATTAAGATTTGACTTGCTGAAACAGAGAATACCTAGTTTTTGTTCTGTTTGATGGCATATATTTGTGGGGTAAAGTGATTCTAAACACTCCTCAAGCTTCTTGCTCACCAAATTGAAAATCAAATCAAAATACTGTAAAAAATGAGGCAACTGATTTGCTTTAATACTGAATTATTGCATACTTGGCACACATGTTTAGACGTTCTGTGTAATTATCAAAATAGAATTCAGATTGTACTGCCTTCTTTCTCTTGCCAGTGTCCAGACAAAAAAGCTTCATTTCTATGCTAAGTCAAATTTTTCTGTATTCTTTGTAATTATTTAGTGTTTCTAGATTTTTGTTGTTGATACAGTTTTTTAGATATTACGTGTTGAGTTTTACCTTCAGATATGGAGCTTTAAAGACAAAGAATGTCTTTTCACATGTGGTGGAGATCTGGATTTTATTCCTTACTGTTTATTTACCCATGATGTCGAAAGAATCATTTCATGTTCTTTGAATTCTGTTCAGGTTAGTAAAACTGAAGAGCTCGACTTGCACATCTTTTTTGTTGTATATTTGTTTTCGAAAACAAACAAACTAGAAAACTGGTGTGACTGGTGCCTGACATATCTACGTGATCTCCTAAAACTTGATGGAACAGTTTGTATAGATAGCAATTTGATATTAAATGTTGGAAAACCATATTGAAATGGTGAAATGATTTTTTTTTATGAACTTTTCATTAACAGAGCTTTTTTCTGTTATAAAAATGTTCCATTTGTCTAAATTGTGGATTTGAACGCAAAACTTTTATTGCAAAGTGAGAGTGGTTATATAAAACTGTGTAATTCAAGTTGGATGCGAAGTTTTGCATACCCTTTGAAAATATTGGCAAGAACGGTAAATAGTTTCATGCTTGTTAATTCAAATTGATTATGGAAAAGTGCAAGCAAAGCTTTCCAATTGTTATTTAGGGGGTACTATGGCACGATATTAATATTTATCTTTTATGGACTGTAATATCACCATTATACAGTTGGAAAATGATATTGTTGTTATTTTATTTTACAAAAGAATTGCTTTAATGTATTTCACTGCACTAGGCTCACTCATTAACAGATGGATCTGTTCTATGGAGGTTGGACACTCCATCAGATGTTTTGTCGATGGCATTATCTTGTGACGGTACTTTTCTTGCTCTGGCTCATAATGATACAACTGCTCGTGTGAGTGTGATGACATTGCTGCCTTTTTTATGACTGTTGGTTATGTATCTTGGTACACCAGTGCAGTGAAAGTGTCAACCCTATGTTCATGCTATGAAATTGGGTGTATAGTGTTAAATCTTGTTTTGTAACCTTTGATATAACCTATTTAGATCCATGTATATGGAGTATTTAATTGTTTCCCTTTATTGTTCTTTATTTCTTTTAGTTATTTGACTTAAAGAACGAAGTGTTTGTACAACTTTTTTCTGGCCACAGCAGCTGGTTAAATGATATTTGTTTCCATGCAAGTGGCAAAAAAATTGGTACAGTTTCTTATGATGGCGTTTGCAAGGTCAGTTTTTTCTTACTATTTTTACTCTCTGAAGTGTGCCATGTATGACCAAAGTTTATAAAAACAATGTAGATCATGAAAGCAGGAATCAATGGGAAATTTTACAGTGTACAATGAAAAATAACAAAAAAAGTGCCAGGTGGGCTTTGTAATAAGCTAGACTTTTCAAGTTCCACTACCAAATTTTTTTAGATATGGGATGTAAACCCTTCTACCTACAGCACAGAGAGACTACAAAAAGTATTTGATGCAGTATTTGATGAAAATAATTTACCCACTGTTGCTGTTACTACAAATAAGAATCAAGTTAAGGTTAGAATTTTCTTCTCGATACCTAAAATATGTGTTGTTTACAACAGACTGTTAATTAAAATAAGAATCAAGTGAAGTTCTTTTTGTTTAATGCAGGAAAACTCTTTTCCTTTCCTTTCTTCACTGGCAGTTGAACAAAAAAGACTAGTCTGTCATAGGTGAATTGGCCTGTAAGTTCCAGTAAGATCTTATTTCCTTTTATTTCAACTGTACCTCATATCTTGAGGCAATGATTTGAATTCATCTGTAGATAAACGTGCTCGCCCCATCGGACTCCAAAGGTTTAGTCTCTTCCAACACTGTGGCTGAAAGTGCATTTTTCGAATCGAAGATATCAGTGTGCGTCTTATCACATAAGTTGGAATTCATTGGTGTTGGTTTCTTTGATGGAACAGTGAAGGTATATTATTATGAGGTTTTTCATGATCGAATAAATATGGCCATGCTATTATGATTTGAAAGATTCTTTTAGCTTTCTGATTATTCTGACCATTCCTAGTTCTGAGATTTGGTTCAATTTAAAAAAGAAACAGTTGCAGAGCGATTGTGAGTTAGGTTAAGCTAGTGAGATATGTTCTAAGGCAGTAGTGACTCTGTGGTTAAGCTGAGAGGATTCCAGTTTGAGTCATGTTCTTTGAAGCACTGCTATCTATCTGTGTTTTTAAGACATACATGTTACTTTTCCGGACAATAGTGTGGGAAAATAGTGTATACCAATTGCAGTAAATCTGGGTCAAATATTAGAATCATTTTTTCTGCTGGAAGAGAAGTGAAGAATTTAAAAAAAATATGTTCTTACTTTTCAGGCTATGGAAAAGTCAAACCTTGACATTATGTTTTCTGCAAGGAAGCACATGGATAAAGTAACTTGTTTGTGTTTTTCTCAATCTGATAAAATGCTTGTTTCTGGCTCAGATGATGGCACTTGTGTAGTAAGTCGTATTTCTTTTCTTATAATTAGTAGCATTAAAGTCTATTCGTTTCTAAACATTCAATGCTACGTACCCAACCTTTTCAACCTTTCCAACCAAAAAACTCATGTATTTGATTTGGGTTGGTTAACAACTAACCACAGCAAGTTAAATCTGTTGGATTAAGCATTCTAACCACCATCTCTTTCAGATGCCAATTGATAATTCATGACCAGCCACAATTTTTTTTTAAACTCTGGATGCCAAATGCAGAAATTAATCCAATCGTTTCCTTTGATTTATCCATGTGTTTGAGTTGGTTGATTTAGTTGGGAAGAATGTTAAAAACAAACGGACCCATTTGTTCAATGTCTAATTTGATCACAAAACTTAATGTTGCATAAAACCTTTTCTTTATTATAAATAAGACATGTAATCCAACCTATATGCTTAAATTACTTGAGTTGCAATAGTTACTGCAGTACTTAACCTTAACATTTTTGACTGCGTTTCTGCATTGCATTGTACCAAATGTCAAGAAAAAAAGAATCAATGGAAATTAGTTTAGTTGAGTCTCCCACCTTTTCTTCCTGGATCGTGTCTAGTGCCTTCTGATGTTTCCAGTCTCAAGATTACACTTAATGTTCATGGTGTTTTCCTTTTTACATTAGAAGTAGCCTTGTGTCACTTGTTTTAGGTTTGGAATACAATAAGAGGTGACATGGTATCAAAGTTTACGAGTCATGCAGAGAACATAACAAATTGCTTGTTTTATGATAACGACAGAAAAATTATGTCTGCTTCCTATGATTCTTATTTGCAGGTGATACTTTTTGATACTTTTTATCTTTATTTCATATTCTTAATTATAACAAGGCTTCTTTAATGTACTGAATCATATTTTCACTTTCAAAGGTTGATGGCTTTTCTAATTGGGAAGTATTTATTTTGAATTGAAGAACTCTGTTGTTGACAAACATGCTGTAAAGCAGAAAAATTGAAGATGATATGTTATTGAAAGATTAATCTTTCGCATGTTTATAAGGTTTGAGGAGAGTAATGCCGCACCCATGGAAGAAAACTTTTTAGAGTTAAAAATTAACTAAATTTGAGAAGCTCTGGGTCTATGAGTTATGCATTGACACAACTACTTTAAGGGCAGAAACTTTTGCGGGAAGAAACTTTCGCGTTTTTCGCCATTTTCGCGAAAGTTAATTCCTTTGAAAATTTCAAATCAGCAAACCGCGAAAGTTTTTTCCGCAAAAATAAGGATTATTCTCAAAACGCGAAAGTTTTTTTAGTCCAAAAAAAACCTAATTTGACTGGGAATACTTAACCCTATTAGGCTGAGGCTTTTTTGGGCTATGTAGAATTAGGGGGGGGGCGGATTCCGCCCCCCCTCCCATAACGTCTGAACTACTTCTAGCTAAGAGTTGGAATTTGGCATGGTGGAAGCGTAGTATATAATAAAC
>JAYJMG010043655.1:0-10126 GCA_036873935.1 Stomotoca atra
TTCCCTTGCAGAGTTTTTTGTATGCTGATTACAAGCATATCTCTTGGGATATTGAAAGTTGTTGTCAGTAGCAACATCGCTAGGTTCAGTAGAATCTTCCGTAACCTTAGCGACCGTTTTTGTTGGTAGATGAATATTACAGTTTGAAGCGTCAAACTTTTCCGTGAGATCTTTAATTTGTTCATCTCGAGTCGTCAGCTGCCTTCTAAAAAACAACACTTCCTCTTCCAAATGCCTGACATAGTTATAGGCTGGCGTTTCCATATCCTTTACAGTCTCTGCCTTAATCTTTTTTAATTCAATTTTTATAAGTTTTCTATCCATAAAATTTTCGTTGTTCACAACTGAAGGTGACAAAATATCATCATCATCTTCCTCTATTTCCACACATATGGATTTATTGACATCTTCCAAATGATATTTGAAGATGTCACGGTACTTATTGTCAACAAAAAGAAGAGATTTGTCGGAGAGCTTACCGCGAGTCGAAATTTCCACATTCGCAACATTCGCTATCATATCTAATGCAGATGCTCACTGCAAGGCAAAAGCACAAGCGGACATGTCAGAATCTTTGTTTATTAGCCAAGTAAGATTTGCTGAAGTTTTAAGTTGAAGTTTGCTGAAGAAACGTTGCTGTTCAAGTTTAAAGTCACGTTTATGCAAGTTAAAGTTTTATTTTTTTATTTTTTAACCAGTCAGTCGGACATCGTGTGAAAGTGTTAACATTGTTTTCTTTATTGTCTTTGGTGGTGACGCTAAAGCAACAAAAAAATGTTTAGGTTAGGTTTAGGTTTTTATCAAAAACCTGGAATGATTTTTTAAACCATGTTTCCAGTGAGTGCAAAAATGTGGGTTCCAATCCCATGCAGTTCCAATTTATACTTCTCTCATGAGTCATGGCTATGATATAAGAAGCACCAATATTTTGGTGGACGTGAACGCTAGTATCTTTCTAATTATAAATGAAATTTTGAATTTTCTTTTTGCGGAGCTAAGCGAAGCATATTTGACATTAATGCGTGCGTAAATATTTCCTACCAAGGGCTTAAAATTTTGGCAGCCATTATGGTACACTTTGAAAAGTTGACGGCAAGCGGTGTTAGAAAATGCACGAAATTTTTTTAGCCCGCGCAAACTGGATGAAGTCTGACTCAGCAAATCAAATTTAGAATTTGTGATATCTCCGTAACCATTCATCAAGACTATACATGCTTTTGAGAACTTTGATATTTTCCCCTACATTATAGAACCTTTGACGTCACTTAAAACTTTGATGATCAGTGGATAGGTGCAGAACGCTTTTCGCTTGCGAACAAATGGGCCTCTGCAAACCTTATTATACTGGTTGACATATTTGCCATTTAAGTGTGCGTAAACATTTTCTAACAAGGTCTTGAAATTTTGGCAGCCATTATGGTACACGTTTTCGGACATTTTGTACTTGAGTGTTAGAGCTAGTGAGCATATTAGGTGTGTCTGCACTTACTGGCAAGAGAATAAGTCATCATCAAAACAGCGCCATAGAGGATCATATATTAGGTTGTGATCACCCTTAATCTTTTGATGATTTCAAGGTTCTCGCTTCTGATCATAATAACTTCTTGCTCGAAATAAAGGAGAGCTTATTTATTGCACGTGATAAGCCTTGTCTGAATAAGAACATAGCATCAGCTCCTTTGTATTTATACAACTGAGAATTGTAAATTATTTCTAATTTGATGGTGTTAAAATGTTTTGTACATAACCGAATTTCAATTAGTGACAGTATGTAATGATGTGATCATGGTTCAAGTTGAACCGAAAGCATGTCACTTTTTATAAAATGGACATCAATTTTCTTTGTGCGAATATTACATAGAACATCTAATCGCCAAAAAATGTAAGCAAAACGGGAATGCAGTAGGCATTTATTTTTTTATAACATGCGGCTGTTTTGTGATTTTGCCATGGCTGGTTTATGCAATATTCAGACTTGAATGCTTATTCTTTGAAAATGAAGAAAAAGTACAGAAAGGGCGACTAACTTTTTGCAATAAGGATTGTATTTTTTTAGTGCCACCTAGCCCAATAGACATAGCCAAGAAAATTGGCTGTGTTTGGGCCAATATTTTACGGTATCCGATGTGAATTTACATCATTTTCTTTGAATTTGGCCAATTACAGACTAAACTTCGTCCGGGGAAATCACTTTGTATGTTTGTGGCGAGTAGCTTTTGAAGAGCTTTCTGTTTGTAAACATTGCTTTACAAATCCACTTGAATAGCCTCATATATATTTGGGAGCTATTTACCAACGTACAAACTTGATTAAGATTTGTTTATCTTGCAGTTTCGTCAATAGCGCTGAGAATGGGCTGTATAGTTCCATGTGATTGATGACAGTTTGATGAAAAGAAAACACATTTCACTGCAGGTTCATCTTTTATCGTATTCTCGTAATGAATTTAAGATTAAAGAGGAACTGAGACCAAAACGTTTTTTGTTGCTAATGATGCATAAAATAATCCCTGAAAGTTTGAGGAACCGAAGCGCCCCCGTTCCGGAGATATTAAAATTTTAAAAATGCTAAAATCCCGAGTAGGTTCTACTCTGCAAAACTCGTTGGAATGTTCATTCATTTTCTACCTTTCGGATTTGACGAAGTTGCATTTCTCGTCGCTCGTTGAATTTTCCGTTATTTATTTGATTGAATAAGGCTTTTCTCGATATCGTTTTCATTGTTTTTTGCAAACGACGAATCTGTATGCAAAATGTTCGACTCAAAGTTTGGGCCACCAGCTCGTTCATTTAACAGCAAATAATTGATTAGTTGATTAGATAACAAAAGAATGTGTGATCTTTCACGGAAACGATACTTCTTTTAATCAATTGCATTAAATTATCTTTACAGAAGCCATCTGATCTTTTTTTTTCTCGGTTTCGTTTACGACGGAACATGTCACGAGAGACGTTCGGGAAACCAAAAAAATGAAGATAACTCCAAAAAGAGTTTGTTTTGGAAAGTTATCGCTTGTTTATTCCAACTACAACATAAATCAAGCTCGCACCGTAAAATAAAAAATTGGTCTCAGTGCCTCTTTAATGGGAAAATACTACCAACTTCGAAGACTGAAGCCTTATTTGTGCAATCGTCTGTTCATCATACTCTTTAAAAATAACTGCATAAAAAGCTTCGGTAGAGTTTACCCCTGATGCTCGACCCGTAATTATTCAGTTTGATTTCTAAGAGGGTTTTTTATACAAATATTGAAAATTGTGTTATGTTCGTTAATAATTCTATTCATGCCAACCGAAACTTCAATCTTACGGCTTCTTTCGGGAGAAAAACCATGGAAATGAGGTTGCACAATTCCCTCATCCCCAATCTCTTATGGCCCTATTACTCAACTAAGATTACATATATTTTCCAAAAGCTCTATAATTATAAACGAAATTTTTAAAAAACAAATTATTTTTTTATTTGTCATCTTTTAAATTATACAAAAATAAAGATGTTCTAGAGTACAAAAACAACATTTCCATGTTATGTCTTCGCGACCTTTATGAGCATACACCGTTGTTAGTTCAGCTAGTTGGAAAACAATAAATGAACTTGGTGACAATGCTCCATAACGAATCTCCATCGTTTTTCACTGAGCGAGTTTATTCTTAATTTCTGTTTTGAAATATCAATATGTCAAATGAGTTGCTGTTTTTTTTTCTCACGGCAAGAAATTGGCATTAATTCTCTTAGGACTACATTTAAAGCTGCGACATCTTGCTGTCTTAAACCGCATGTCAATTGTTCGTTTTCTCTTCTTTTCTTTTCTCCTTCTTCTTTGATTTTTTTACTTTTCCGTTTACTTGTTTTTTCTTCGAGTTTTCCCGTTTATCCTGTTGTCCCTGCTTGTTCTTTTTCAGGTGTTCTTTTCTCATTGTTCTTTTTGTTTTTTCTGTCCTGAATACCCGCTTCAGTTGTCATTTGACTTGAACCATTGTCAAACTTACGTCCTTACTCAGACGTGCCGTTGGTTTTAACATAGCGTTCAGGACAGAACTACTTCGTGCTTCCTCTGTTGCATAAGGCTTTCATTCTGTGGTAGGAGAACATTCAAGTTGATTTATAGCGGAACTACTAACTACAACTAAAGTTGTATGTCCCACCCAGCGGGATCCCATTCCATGTTATCATTAATTGCTTCATCGGATGGACGGACAAGAGTTTCTGTTACTTTTTCTTCGAAAATGGATCTGGGTGAATCCAAAAAAATCCATTTAGGAATTTGAGTAGAAATTTTTTTCTCGTGTCTGGACTTTTGTAGCGTTATTTCTTTCAGCACTTTTCTTTTCCCGCTTTCAATTTTCCTTATTTGCCTGCGGTTGATTTTAGTCACTGTACCTGTATACCAAAAGTGAAAAATCGTCAAGAACGAACTGCATTAGTGATTTTATCGTGATACCAAGACTGAATAATTGTGGCAGTTTTTAGCGATCTTTGTTTTGATGTACAAATTAAAACAAGTTTTCCATATCTCCATTTATGTACAGTTATTTGTGCATATCTTGGAATAAAATCCTTTGAAAGACGTGAGCTTGTTTTTCAACCACCCGTTCTGCATATTCCGTCTCAAGATGAAATTATCCCTTTTGGAATAAATCAATGTTTTTCTTTTGAAATTTAAGGGTGCTGTGTAATAAGAAGAACTCCTATACGTTGCTACTTTGACTAATATTTCTTGACTTGACGTTTCTTCACTTTTTCTGCGCTTTTTGTCCGTTCGAAAAAGTAATTTTTGGGCACATAGTACATAGTACGGGCCATCCAGTCAAAAGACAAAACAGGGGTTCTTTTTTTGCCATGGCTGGAATATGCGTAAGTATATATACCATAGTACAATTCCATGCAAAATGCAGAAAAACGACAGAAAAAGCGGTTAGACGGTTAGAAGGTGCTCCACTTTGCCTTCTTCATTTCTTGCATATCTTCATTTCGAGTCCAATGGATGCTTTGCTTCAACAACTGAGAAACAACAATAGCCTCTCTGAAATATGAGCTGTGTTCGGGTCAATAATTTATGGTATCTGATGTGAAATTTCATCATCTCTTTTTGCTAGTAACACAACTGTTTCTGTGTTTGCGAACTTTGTTTTACAAGATCTACCTGAAGATCCTAAGAAAATTTAGTAGCTATTTATCAACAGGCGCATTTTATTTAAAATAGTTTATCTGACGGTTTTGTCGATAGCGACAAAGAATAAGCTGTAAAGTTCCATGTTATGACAGTTTGATGATAAAGATTGCACCTCTCACTGCGAGTGCATCCCTTATCTCAGTTTTTTTCACCTCTAGATATGCTAGCTTAATCGCGATAGCACGTTAACGTTACTTGTGAAATATTTCCACCTTTAAAGACTTAAACTTTATTTCTGAAACTACCTGCTCATACTCTTAAAAGATTACTGCAAAAAACCTGGTAGAGCTTACCCCTGACCCAGTGGGAAAAATCGTAAAAAAAATTCACTGTGGAGGGGTGTATTTCTATTGAAACGACACGCATGCGTCTCGTTTCAATAGAAATTCACTTCTCCGCAGTGAATTTTTAACGATTTTGTCCACTGGGGACGCTTTGAACCTTAATTATTCAGTATGGCTCTATTACTTCATTTTATTTTCAAGAGCTCCGAGGAAGAGAGTCATTCCCAGTAAATAACCAACTTTTTGGTTCAAATTTAACAGCACAACGGTGCAACGTTGCTTCAACGTTGACGGATAAATTTGTTGAAACCAAAACCATTATTGAAGTCAAAAAAGGGCCAAAAGAAGTCCAAGTTTGAATGCTTCGTCCTCCTTGAAATATCATAATTAGTAAAAAAAACTTAATGATGCTTATGGTTTCTCCTGAAAATGTCTACATTGCCCAATTTAAGGTTTCTAATTGCGTTGAAGATATTATTTATAGTGTTCTGTTGTTCTCTAGTGTTCCATTATATATATACTTCTCAAGAAAATTCTTATAGAACACATGTGGAGGAGTGTCGGAACACAAATGTTTAAAACGTCATTGAACATTAAAAAAATCTAGAGCAGGTAGCAATCACAAAATTTGCTACTGTTGGCATTTTAATGAGTTACAAATAAATGTCAATTTCTTTCTTTCTATATGAACACTGTGAAGGAGTGCACCTTGCAAGAAATCTCTAGTAAGTAAGATTTCAAAAAAAAAAATTTCTTATTTTATAAACATTTCAAGCATTCCTAGATCCTCTTTATATAGTCTTTGCATTCCTTAAATTAGGGTTACTTGAAATTTCCCCTAGATTCCTGGTTTTTAAAGAACTTTCAATTGATAAAATTCTGTGCAGAGGAGTGCTGGTCAAAATATTTTCATTTTTATACTTCACTATAATTCCCAAAGTAAACTAGCACAATGCCACCAGAGTAACCCAACTTTTTGGTTGTCTAAAATCATAGACGTAGCGGCGATACAGTGAAATTAGTATTTTTCAATTAAAACACTGCGTGTGAGTGCGCTTAATGGTAAATATCGTGAAATCACCCAAGATTGTTTTCTTCAACTAATACAATCATAGCCATGATGGTTGTAGCTTCCCAAAAACGTGTAGATATCCCATTCCTCGAGTGGGTTAAGCAATAATGCTTATTTACTAAGATATTAAATTCTGCTCCCTAACTATTTCGAATTCTGGCGTCATTTTACAAAATTTGACTTCAAGACTGTAATGTTGGCCTAAATTTCCCCTAATGTTATAAAAGCTAAAACCTAATACGAACTAGTTAAAGTTAAACTAATTAAAGTTTAACAATGAAAATATACAATGGAGATTGACTTTAAAGAAGAAGTTTGCTTTAGATCATGAGAAATCAATATTTCACATTTAATATCTACATTTCACATGTATATACGCATGTTTCTGTTGATTTCTATCTGCGTTGCTGGCAAATCTCAACCCTCTACCATTGGAGCGTTCATCGTCGACTTTCATCAGCACACCATAGTTGGGAGCACCTTTTCTCCAAGATTTAATGGCATTGGTCACATCAAACTCAATAAATCCAGCTGGACGATAAGAGAACATTTGAACTCCTGCACCGACTGGTTGAGGGGTTGCATCGCTTCCCAGATTCAAGTACCGTTGAGACCAGTAGGTGCTAGATGTGCGCTTTCTCGATGTTGCTTGTGAATCTATCCATGACTTTTTTACTACGGTGAAGAACTGGCAGAATGCCAACTTGGTTTATGCGCGTAAATGAAATAAATATACATTTTAGCCCATAATATTTTACTCAAAGGGCATCTTGTACCCAAATTTTCAAACTGCAGTAGGCTTCTTTTCAAATCATATTGCCTCACTCGACCGACAATCAGTTGTGTAAGATAGTTAAAGTTTACACCTATGCGTTCCAGCAAAACGTCTTGGGTAACTTCGAGACGATGCATCATACCATTTCCTGCATTTCCTCAGCGCAGATGTAGAGGCCGATAAGGTTAAAAGAAACAGCGGTAGGTAATTCATTCTGGTCAGCTAGGTCCTACAATAAACAATTAAAATGAAATGTAACTTTTTTAAACATCAATACGTGGGCACTGTAATATTTAAACCAGCATTTTTTTAATTTGTTATGTGACCGCTCAGTAATTCCAGTACTATTGAGTAAGATGTATCTTAAGTTGCTCTTTTCATTAAAAGAGTGAAGAAAAACAAACAAACTGAAATTCTGAAGTTCAAAAGTACTGTAATTTCTTCTATGATTCTGTATTTCAATGAACAATCTAAAAAGTCAATTCATGTTGAAGCTTACCTTTCCAAGACTTCTCGATCATGTGATGTCCTCTTGAACGCTCCAGGAAGAGATACTACTTTTCCCCATAGAAAGAGCGGCTTAAATAGGGTAACATCGAAACAATTAAAAAGCCATAATCTGACACCTGTTCGGAATAATTTATTATTAGGAAGTCATAAAGAAGTCCAGACTTTCCTTATTTTACGAATCAATATCTAAAGTACCTTCTTGATGTTGATTATTTTCAGAAATAAATGTCTTCGTTTGGCAGCTGTGATCAATTATAAAAAGGAAAATTCTTTTAACGATGGGAACCTTTTTTAGAATCTACCTTCTCATAAATCGAAAACCTTGATAGGGTGCTTGTTCCTTAATTATTCAGTTTGATTTTTCAAGGAGATTTTTTATACAAATGTTGAAAAATTTGTTACGTTTGATAACATTTCTATTCACGCCAACCGCAACCTCAATCCTACGGTTTCTTTCGGGAGAATTCCCTCACCCCCAATCTGTTATGGCCCTATTATTCAACTCTGTTTTCTATGAGCTCCGAGGAGTGGGTCATTCTGAGTAAACACGCAATGTTGATTCGATGTACGTTGTAAAAGCGTTGTAACGTTGATTCAAAGAATGAAATACAAAATTAACTTAGCACCATTCTGAGACACCCACCCATTATAAATAGGCCCAAATTTGAAAATACTACGTTTTTCCTGGAAATTTGACCGGTAAATAAACAAATTGAAGTCTATACAGATTATGTATCCTTTTGTTGAGAACATGTTAAGCGCATCTCAGTGGAAAATCCCTTTTACAAAATGGGTTGGAAATGCATGAGATAAAATTAATAAGAATCCCGACATGATAATCCAATCTTTAAAAAAATTTTGAATCACAACAGCGGTTGATGGATCTGAATATGCCAAGTCAATATAGAAAGACTGAAGGCTTGTTATATGTCTTTGCCAGAAAAAAGATTTCACTTTTAAATCGTCCAGTGACGAGGGGGGGCGAAGAGGAGATCAATGAAAAGGATACCTTCAGCAATGACGATTGAAATTTAATTACTCGGATTATTTCTGAAAAAGGTACATATTGAGACAAAATTTCCTTACTAATGATTTCTTTTTAAAATCCCACCCTTTTTCACTAACGCGAAATTCCTTCCATGCAAAAGCCCACCGGAGTTAAGCCCACCCAAATTTGCTTACGAACTACTTTAAGCCCGTGATCTTTTATACCCAGCGAGCATGAAACGCTTTAAACACGTTTTAGTTTAGTTTATTTTTAGTTCAAACGTTTTACTAAATAATTACCGCTTTTAAAATGTTTTTTTTATGAACGTTTGTCTGAGTTATGAAATATCGTTAAAACAACGTTTTTATCTAGAAGCGTTACGAAACCGAACAAATAAAACACGCGTTAGAAAAATCGAGAAAAGAATACGTTCTTCGAACAAATTTCAAATTAACAATCAAAAAACGGCACTAAGAAACGGTTTCAGAAATTTTATTTAGATAACGTGTTTTCAACGTTATGTTTGGAACGTTATTTGTACAAACTTAAAAATAATATTCACAAAACGTTAGCTAGAAGCCATTGGAGTAACGTTTCTCCAATAACGTTTAATAAACGTTATGTTTTCATGTTTTTTAAGAGCACTGAAAAGCCCTGTTCAAAATACGTTTTCAGGTAGCGGTTGAAAAACGTTTTTTAAGATACGTCGCATGGTTGCATGCGAGGAAATTCTTTAGGAAAAAACTAGGAATCCATAGTTAACCAGATATTTTTCCGATTTCAATTAGGTTCTATGTGTCATGTGACAGTCATTATGAGATCCGCATTGATACTTTGTTTCATCCCAAACAGCTTGCTAACAAATTCTTTACCAATGGCATTACGAAAGAACGGGAAACGGAGACTATTTGGATAGTCTGTCATTATGAAAGAACGGGAAGCGGAGGAGATTGACAGGCTATAACAACATGCGTCTGAAGAAACTTTTTTTCGTCACGTGACTTGAAAATTTGTAGGCGGAGGTGCAATTAAAAAATACATGCGGAACAAGCACAAAGAATAGCATACTAAAAGAAATGAATGAAGTGCATACTCATGTTTTTTTTTTACAGGAGAAAAACGTGGAAACTGGAATTTTGTCTTCTCTCGTATTCCTCGATTCTGAAAGTGTCATAACTTTAGGCTAACAGTTAAGACAGGCATATTTGATATTTGATACACTTTTTTTATAAGAATATAGTTAAAATTTCAGAATAAACTAAGAATAATTGCTGTCTATTTCTCGAACACAGTACTGCTGAATGCACCAGTAGAAATTTATTAA
>JAYJMG010043877.1:0-10122 GCA_036873935.1 Stomotoca atra
GCCGTTAATGGAGGGAGGGGGTCAGTACTTAAGCCGCTAATTTTGGAAAAAAACAGACGAAAATCTCTGCAAAGTTTATCTCACTTGAAAACTCTTTACAACAGAATGTTAAACCTCGTTTTCTTGTTCCGCCGCATCACACAGCACGTACCGATGTATTACCATTTTTGCTACACAACCGACGACTGATTCTCGGGAAATCGTCGGGAAAATATTACTAAAAACAAGGTTGGATTGGCCAATATACTTTTTTCTATTGCTTAAAACCACATGTGATAACGATACCAGGAAGGAGTACGATGCACGCGCAGAAGAAAGTCGTCGAGTACATCAAATCAAATTTTGTTTTTAATATTATGGTCGTTATGACCTATGGGGGGGGAGGGGAGGGGTTCAAAGCTTAGCGGCCGAATGCCGTTAAAAAGAACGAAAATTGTTTGTCCAAGGCCCCTAAGACAAAAAAAGCAAAAATTAGTACAAGCGAAAATTAGTACGCTTAAGGTATGCTGCAAAGATGTGACTTAAGCAATCCACAGCCCGATTAAAAAGTAACATATCACCCCTGGCACAGGCCTTTCTAATAATGGATAGTGCAAACATAATGTTTGTGACTAGTTGAAAACGAGGTATTTCCACTAAAATTTAGCGCATGCGCCCATCAGGTGAATCTTGAGAAGTTCCATAGAATTTTCGTAAAATATCTGCATTTTCTACGGTTTACTGTAGTTCATATCGGGGGGGTAAACAAACAATTATTTAAGCCCAGCCTAAAGCTCTGTGAAACACAGCCTTTATATCAAGGTTGTGCATAAATTGCAGAGCTAAGAGTAACTTGATTTTCAAAGGTTCTAGTTGTATTTTCAGTTGGTTCTAGGTTTCTCATTAACTGATTTCTTATGTATATATAATAAAAGATGTGTTTTGAATTAGCTTTTAGCATCCATTAGTTTTTTTTCAGGATTGTACCTGTTGTTATTCAATCAACACTGACTACAGTATACTTCCAGTAAGTTTCTTTCTTTTAAGTTTTTGGCTAAGAACAAAAAAATTATTTTGCTGTTAAATTTGGTTTATCATTTATTTGCTTTTCACACCCTAGTTACAATATCTTTTTAATGATTGACCCAATATTTCTTGCTAAATATTCGCAAAAATTGATAAGATCGAAAATAATCAAATAAATTGATTTTTGAATTTGCAAATTACTTGTGCTTAAGTTTTCATTTTTTTTGTTTTTTCAGTTGTTGGAATCGTCTGTTTGTGCATTGCATTCAACCGTTATTATTATTCTGGTAAGTCCAATTACGCTCAGTAATCTATTCATATTTTTTGCTAATAAATTCTGACTGTCAAGTAAAAAATCTAAGAATCACTGTCTGGTATATGTCAACTCCTGATATCACATTTTATCTAATGTTTTCAAAGATTAATCTTCCAAGATAATAGATAAACTGAAAGAGTCAAGTGTAACATTCTCCTTTCATTATTTTTCTCTTCATCGAAAGTATCGAAAACATAACGCCCGCTTTAATTAAATTCCGCCGGTATTTACGACCCACAGGTGTTTTTGACTCTAGAATACAAAGTAGAAGGTTAGGATTAAAATGTGGTGCCATTGACGCATCAAGCCCTCTAGCTAAGTGTAGAATTATTTAATTCTCTAACAAAAGAACAAGAAGAAGAATTATAAAGAAACCTTTTTGTGTATTCAGTATAGTTAGAAGTTATGTTCCAGATCTTATAGTAACAGAACTAGCGACTATAATTTAGGCTAAACCATCTTTTTGATTATTCAAATGTTAACAAGGGAGTGATCCGCCAAATTAAATCTACGCCAAATTTATTACAATTTTCTATTCGCCAAATTAAATCCTCGCCAAAAATGTCATTTAAGCCAATCGCCGAATTAAATCCACGCCAAAATTTGTTAGAATAACATTCATTTTCGCGATTTAACGTTTACCAATAAAATTCACGGAAGTTATTTTGCATGAAAAACTGAGAAAAATAAAAAAACGGAAAAATATATGTGCTCCTATTTCATCTAGGGCTGAGAAGGAATTTTCACGGAAGAAATTTTCGCGATTTAAGTCAGAGATCTTTAAATTCGCGGAAAAGGGCCTAATTCGCGAAAATAAATTCCGTGATTACTTCCCTTAAGGTATTTTTTGATATTATAACGGCAACCGTAAATAATTAGCAAAAGAAAGAAAAAACTTCAATTCGTATAAGATTTCGAAGAAAAGAAAAAAAGATGTTACTCATGGATTCTCATTATTTCCTCGATAAAACGGACATTTTGTTTATACATATATATTTCTTTTTTAGGTTGGTGCCGACCTGGTTATCAGTTTTCTGTGCTGCAATTCAAATTTTCAGTGATTCACATTCTCAGTAACTCAAGTTCTCAGTAACTCCAATTCTCCAATAATCAAGTACTCAGTAACTCAAGTTCAGTGACTGACGATATAAACTGTAATAGTGGTTAACCTTGGTGGTTTTTGTTTTGTTACACTGATTTTCGCTGATACTTGGTTAACTCAAATTTGCAGTTTGCCCTAATTGAAAACTTTGCCCTAATTGATACTTATTACGCAAGTTTGTATTTGTCAGTATAAAAAAAATACATCTTTATATTTTGGGTTTTGTTTCTGTGTGACCATGATTTCGCTAGCTTTCCTTCTGAAAATATGCCTCTCAACTGAAGTGGTCTTGTGTTTAACGATGTATTGTAATAAGGACAAGCTAACGCGAGATGGTGATGTTGAGAGTAATCCTGGGCCGGACAATATTGATAAAGTAACGCTGGGTTCATTTAGTCAAGCAGATGAACAGTTTGGGACTGCGGCGGGAATGCAGTGCACGTGCAACGCTCTACTGGGTTTGTGTTGGTCGAAAATTAAACGAGTGACCATTTAGAAAACGGTGGATCTGGACTACATTCTTCGATTAGGAAATGCTGCGTTTTGCGGACTAGCCAAATATCGTTACCTTGCCCTCAGTGAACTTCCAGAGCAAGTTAATATTTTTCAGAAACAGTTATCTGCAACCTGTGTAGAGATAAGGTACGGCGTACTAGATGAAGATTTTTTAAATGTAGCACCGAATACTGATACCGGTGATGGTATGATAATGCTTGTCAATAAATTTTCATTTGTGATTTTGTGGTCTAAAAATGCATATTTTTTGTTTGATTCGCACTGTCATGACGAGAGTGGTTACATGTCAAGTGGAGGCAAATCGGCCTTGATACGGTTCGCGTGTGTAGATCACCTATCAAGATATATTCGTTCAACATATGTAGGTACTTGCAAAAAAATTCAATTTGAAATACAGTATATGCGCGTCAATGTTCGTGACGAAGATGTAATTTATATTAATAATGAATTAAAAAAAGAGCGTGGTAGGGAAAGATATAAACGCCATTACAATAAGATTAAAGGAAAACCTGAACATGAAATTTTAAAGAAAAAAGCACGAGAATATAGGCAAGAGGCATATAACAAAAAAACGGAAGCACATGAATCAGAAAAAGAAAAAATGCGACAATATAGCAGCCAATTGTACGAAAAAATTAAAGGTTCAGAATTACATACACAAAAAAACGAGAAAAAGAGAAAACGTAGCAAAGAATTATACGAAAATATGAAAAGTACAGAAGCACGAAATTTGAAGAAGGAGAAAGTGTGGAGTTATAGTAACAACCCACATCAAAATATGAAAGAGACGGACGCAAAACATTTAAATTCGAAAGACCGGATTGAAAAGTTTACCAAGGCTATTTCTCAAGGTCCATGTTATATATGTGTATCATGCAATCGATGTCTTTATAAGAAATCTGTTCTGCAATTTAAGGAAGAAAAGTATGATGTCCCATCTGTAAATTTCTGTCGCGTTATAAGCTTCGATAATGTTGAGTACGTTTGTTACACTTGTCACAAAAAGTTATTGAAAGGTCACATGCCATGTCAAGCTGCTGCAAATAGATTACAAGTTTTTGAACTTCCACAGGAATTAAATGACATAAGGAAACTTGAAAAAGCTATTGTGTCAAAAAGACTTTTATTCAAGAAAGTAGCGATAATGCCAAAAGGTCAAATGCCAAAGGTGAAAGGGTCCATTTGCAACGTTCCAGTAGAAACAAATGAAGTTTTCAGTGTACTTCCTCAACCGTCTGATAGTACTGGCGTAATCATGGTAAAGTTGAAGAGGAAATTGGGTTTCAAAGGACATGTTTTATTTGAAGCAGTGCGTCCCGGCAAAGTCAAGCTGTTGTTGGAATACCTAAAAGAACATAATCCATTTTATGAAGATATAACTATTGACATAGACAATATTCAACCAGCTCTCCTGTCTTTACAAGACGATGAAGACAATAATAACATAACAATACCAAGAACTTTGTTAGAAGAAAATGAAAACCCATTAAATAAGTACAGGATGCAAACAACAGAAACAGCATTAATCAGTTGTATACCATTACAATTGGATGAGGAGAATTTGGTCATAGCTCCTGGTGAAGGTAAAACGCCATTATCTTTGTTAAGCGACAATCATTGTGAAGAACTTGCCCATCCATGCCTCCTTCCTACTGGAAAATTTGGATACAAAGTTGAAAGAGACATTTATCTTAGCCCTGTAAAGTATTTTAACCAAAGATTACTCAATTATAAACAGATATTTGCTTCTGACGCGGATTACATATTTTATGCTCATTCTGTACTACAACAGTTGCGACTAACTAGTAGCATAAATATTGCTATGAAAAAGGTCGGAGGAAATCAATTAACTGCTGGAATGTTGAGTCAAAATTTCAAAGAAAAAATAAAGGAATTCGTATCAAATGACCAAGGTTATTCATTTATGAACACAATTAAAGGAACCCCAGCATATTGGAAACGTTTTCTTCAAGAAGTATTAGCTATTGTTAAGCAACTGGGGCTTCCAACATTTTTTTTGACTTTGTCTTGTGCTGATCTCAGATGGAATGACTTAGTGGCAATCATTAAGAATCTTGAAGGACATCCAATGAGTGATGAAGAAATAAATGAGCTTTCCTATATGGAGAGGTGTGGCATTCTAAACAGCAATCCGGTTCTTGTAGCTCGTCATTTTCAATATCGGGTAGAATTATTCTTCAAAGAAATTGTCGTTAACGGACCTCTTGGTAAAATACAGTACCATGCAATCAGAGTTGAATTTCAATTCCGTGGCTCACCTCATATTCATTCTTTTCTTTGGGTCTTAAATGCACCTGTTTTATCCAGCCAAACTAAAGATGAATATGCAAGATTTATGGATGAAATTGTGAAATGTTATCTCCCTGATAAAAACGAAGAGCCTGAATTGTATGAGGTTGTAAGGACATATCAAACACATACTCATTCAAAGTCCTGTCGAAAATATAAAAATTCTGATTGCAGGTTCAATTACGGGCGATTCTTCACAGACCGAACAATAGTTGCTGAACCACTCTCCAAAGAAATACCAGAAACTACAAAAACACAAATCTTACTACAAAGAAGGAAGAACTTGGATAAAGTAAAGAAATACATTGAAGAAAACTTATTCCCGGCAAAAAATAACTTTTTAGATCCAACCAAGGAAAACTACGTTCCAGCAAAAGATATTGAAGATGTCTTGGGAGAACTAAACATAACTGAACAAGAGTATTACAAGGCATTGTCTATTTCCAGTGATGATGACTTCCAAATCCATTTTAAAAGACCAACAAATTCTTGCTACATAAACAATTATTTTTCCGAAGGTTTAATGGCATGGCGTGCAAATCTAGATATTCAACCAGTTATAAACCAATATAAAGCTGTCAGTTACATGTGCGCCTATTTCTCAAAATCTGAAGATGAAACGTCACAAGCTATGAAGCAAGCAACAATTGAAGCATTTGCAAATAAATCAACAAAATATGACCAAATGAAAACTATTGCCAGAGCGTATGCAACTAAAAGGGAATGTTCTGTCCAAGAAGCTGTCTATCAAATCATGCCAGAATTGTGGATGAGAAAATGCTTTCCTGGTGTGATTTTTGCTAACAGCAATTTACCTGAACAAAGGTACAGAATTTGTAAAAGCGAAGAAGAGATTCTTGAACTACCAGATGACAGTACTGATATTTACAGAAAAAATATGTTGGATAGGTATCTGGACAGACCAAATTCTACCTTTAAAAACGGAAAATACAGAATAGTTGACAAAGTATGCTACGCTGAATTTCTCTCTCATTTTTATCTAGCACGCAAGCCAAATGAAGAGACTGATAATGACTGTCAACCTGAAGTTTTAACTCATGAAATATTGGAAAACAATCATGCCGCCCACTGTTATCCAAAAAGGATGCCATTGATGTCTTCGAAAGAGGTATTGGTGTGCCGAAAGGTTAAATCAATTTTAAGATACCATGCTCCCAATCGATACAGATACCCCGAAAAATACGCGCACCATCTATTGTTCATGTTTTTCCCATTTCGAAATGAAAGAGAATTGACATCTTCAACTGGATCTTACATGGAAAAACTTCTAGAAGCAGATACATTAGACCTAGTTAATCACAATAAAACGATCTTCGAACCGTATGGAGATTTAGTAGACGAAGCGATTAGGAATTACAGAGATAATGCTGCCAATAACATGGATTCATTTGCACAGCAAGAAAATGAAGATGTTATAGAACAGCTAGGCGCAGCTAATGAACCAACCGAAGAAGAAGAGGATGCGATTGTATTCGATAACTTTGAAACAGCCAACACCATGCAAATTCCAGCGTCACAGATTATCTGTTTGCCTGATGAACAAATAAACTTGCACATAAATTCACTTAATAGAAAACAAAGAGAAATTTTTGATGTCGTTTATCAGTGGGCCAACACTTACGTTAAAAATATGGGAACTAATACTCAAAGAATAGTAGAACCGTTAAAAATATTTGTAACAGGAAGTGGAGGAGTTGGTAAATCTCACCTTATAAATACCATTTATCAAGCACTGACTAAAATTTTCTCATATAGAGCTAATAATCCAGACAAGCCCAAAGTGCTTTTATTTGCTCCTACAGGTGTAGCGGCTGTAAATATTCATGGCACAACCCTACACTCAGGCCTTGGCATTCCAGTTGGAAATTATACGAAAAAAAGTCTTCCAAATCTCAATGATAAGATCAAATCAGAGCTTAGAAATAAACTCCAAGATGTTCAGGCTATTATAGTTGATGAAATATCTATGGTGTCAAACATACTTTTGTTTCACATACACATGAGGCTAACACAAATTTTTGGATGCCCTTTTGACAAAATCTTTGCTGGTAAAACAATTATTGTGTTTGGAGATCTGTATCAACTGCCTCCTGTTAGAGCACAGCGTGTTTTTGACCCATATCGAGGTGCCAAGGAAATGCTGAATGCAGATCATTTATGGAAAAAATTCAAATTTGCAGAGTTGACGGAAGTTATGAGACAGCGGGGCGATACAACTTTCATTAACATGCTAAATCGAATAAGAGTTGGCGATGTTTCGGGAGACGACGAAAACCTGCTAAAGAGCAGATTTATTCCAACAGACGATCCAAGCTTTCCACATGAAGCTTTGCATTTATTTGCTGAAAACAAGCCCAGCAAATTACACAATGAAATACACTTGGAAAGTAATGTAAACCAGTTATACTCTATTCCCGCAATAGATGAGCTTCCAAAAGAAAAAATAGCACCAAACGCTCTGGAGAAAGCTTTGCAAAAGAATGAATCTGAAACTGGTGGACTAAGTCGTGAACTAAAGTTGAAAATTGGTGGTAGAGTTATGTTGACATCAAATATTGCTATTGCTGACAGGCTTATTAATGGTCAGATAGGCACAGTTTCAGGATTCAACGTCGAAAACAGGCATGTAACGAAAATTTATGTGAAATTTGATGATATTGAAGCTGGTGAGAGATTAAGGAATTCTGACCCTAACGCAATCCGAAGTAATAGTGTTCCTATAGAAAAAATTGAAGCAAAAATTAAAGTTTACCCACGATTGCAATATCCAGTAATTAAAAGAACCCAATTTCCACTCATATTAGCTTGGGCTTGTACAATTCATAAAGTGCAAAGTCAGTCAATCGAGAAAGCTGTTGTAAGTTTTGATCTGGTCAAACAGCGAAGTTTCAACTATGGACAAATGTATGTGGCTCTCAGCAGAGTAACTTCATTGAATGGTTTATATCTTACTGGTCAGTACGATAGAAAGGCAATAAAAGCAGATCCTGCTGTTACAGCAGAATATGAACTTTTACGAGAAACGCAGATCCTTACCATCCCCAGTATCACTAAACCTGAGCAAGACAATTTCATTATTACATTGTTCAACTCACGGTCGTTAATAAAACATGCTTATGACATAGCTTCTACTCAAAGTTTGGTGGAGAGCGATGTACTGTGTATAACTGAAACACAAATCAGCGGAGAAAATTCCCTGACAGAGGAAAATGACCCTCTATCTCATTTTCAAAAGTTATATAACAACGACGACGATAAATTTCGCAGTTTGGCATTTCTGCATCGCGACACGGTGGAAATATCAGAAACATTTGATATTCCGTCTTTGAGCGTTGTCACAGTTGAAAAGGGGTCTTTCTCATCGAGGAAAATAAAGATTTTGCTTTTGTACCGTAAAAATACAACTGATTTGACAGCTTTTATAAGAACATTGGATTATTTAATAAAAAGTCAACTCCCTGATATAGTGCTTGGGGATTTTAATATTAATGCATTCAATGAAAATGACGGTCTCGCATGCATTTTAAAAGAGTATCGCTTTGCTGTTAACGAACCAACGCACATCAGCGGTTCCCTTCTTGACCATGTTTACGTAAACAAATATTTTGAAGAGTTTTTTTCAATTGACTGCAAGACTGAAACTCTTTTTTTCTCAGATCACGATGCGTGCAAATTGGTTCTTAACAAGAAATTATAAGTTATAAACATTTACGATAAAGGAAATCAATTTCTACGGACCTAGTAAACACCAAACTCATGAAAAATTTTCAACCAAAGTTCAGCCAGTTTACACCTGTCCAAGTGCCGTGAATTTACGTGGTCGCGGGTTTTTTTCCAATCCTTTGATCATGCGCGCCAAAATTTAGTCCAATCATAATCTAGCTTTTCTCCCTTTCTAGTTACCAAGCTCCCAAGCACGTTTCTTCCTTTTCCAAATTTGTCGAAGGAGGAAGTGGAGAAAGTGAAAGGTGAAAAGTGAAAAGTGGAAAGAAAAGAGGTAATTTTTCAGCATAATTTTATTATATGGCTTATCTGTGTTGTCAACATAAGGAAGTATAACACCAGGGTTCATACGAACCTGGAAAAGTAGATGTTTTTTGTCAAACTCAGGGAATTTTTGCAAAAACCAAAGCAACTCAGGGAGCTTTTTTTAGTAGTACTGTTATTTTTTGTTATAGAAGATGTATCAAGTCTTCAAGTCTTTCAATATACTGTTTATAATGGCATGATTGATTGATAGTCTTTCATTGTGTTTGTTCCTTGTTTTTCTGTCATTTGTATGAAAACAACATAGCTATGACACTGTCAGTGACATTGAAATAATGCATGAACTCAGGGAAAAACATACCATTTTTGCAGGAATCTCAGGGAAAATAGTGTCTATTTTAAGCATGCTTTTGGGAGACCTCAGGAAAACTCAGGGAATTTTATTCTGAAAATCTTGTATGAACCCTGAACAAGATTTGAACAATTTGGCTTACTTTTGCTAGAACTGTCGAAACGTACACCCTTAAATTTTGTCTTATTCTCCTTATGTAATTAACACGAGTTTAGTAAGTCACTTGTTCTTCTAATGTTGTGCAGTCATCGTTTACATATATCTTTTTTTTCAATGCTAAGGTATGTCGAAAACTGTCACTTGCATCTTTTGTCTTTGTCAACACCTTCAGCACAAGTTGTGCAACCAATCACAAAATATAAAGCATCATAAAAGGTGTATATGAATCAAGGATAAAACTTTACCGGATATTTCCGGATTTTTCCTGAAAGATGTTTGTATTTTTAAAATTTTCCGGATTTTCAGATATAAGAAAAACCATCAAGAAATAACACGCGCTCGTCTTCCTGGCTT
>JAYJMG010043988.1:0-10122 GCA_036873935.1 Stomotoca atra
CCAATTTTCTTGGTACATTACTCTCTCCCTGGAAAGCCAACTTTCTTGGTACATTACTCTCCACCTGGAAAGCCAACTTTCTTGGTACATTGCTCTCCCCCTAGAAAGCCAACATTCTTGGTACATTGCTCTCCCCCTAGAAAGCCAACTTTCTTGGTACATTACTCTCCACCTAGAAAACCAACTTTCTTGGTACATTACTCTCCACCTGGAAAGCCAACTTTCTTGATACATTACTCTGGTCAAAACAAAACTTTTAGGTGGTAACTAATGAACTATAAATATCCAAACTGCAGGATATTAGAAGTAAGAAATCATAGTTTACGAACCGAGACCAAGGTTTGAGAGAGTTAACCGAACATTGCTGACAAAATGATTCAATTGGCCATTGTTTGACATCACATACCTTGTGTAGGGTTGTGGCCTCTTTAAGTGCAGAAGACTTAGACTGTAGCTGCCTTTCAAAGCGTTCACAATCATTTTCAAACTTTTCATATTCTGTATTGATTTCTTTCGTAAACAAGTCGCCAATATTTGCAAGATCCTTTTTCAGTAAATCTAAGCAATCCAGAGTTTGCATTTGATTGGTGAATTCAGTAAGAAGAGAGGCAAGCTTTTTGCAAGCAATTTCTGCAGCTAAGAGAAGAATAAACAAAACAAATAAATGTAAACATAAATATTTAGAATAAGTACTTCAAGCACCACAATAAGAAGCTGATAAGAAGTACCACAAAATCCTAAGAAGAGTTGTTTACGAAAGACTCTAGTGCCTCTTTTATGGCTATGATATCATCAATGCTATGCTTTGGTATAATGTTGAAAACAATAAAATTCTTGAATTTCACTCTGTGTACTCCTCCCTAAATGAAAGACACTTATATCAGTGGAGCAAATTTTTGTTATTCTGAAGATAACTGCTACCTTAAGGGAAGAAATTTTGATGGTTTATCCGCCAAATTAAATTCCCGCCAAATTCAAAACAAACCCCGATCCATCAGAATAAATTCCGGCCAAATGCTTAGAAAATCCTGATCCGCAAAAATAAATTCCTGCCAATTAAAAAGAAAATTTCGCCTAGCTTAAAAAAAATTTGGCTAAAAAAATTTCTTTCTATACGACTGTTGTAAGTTTGATAGAAATGCATTTGATATTATTATTGATGATGAATAAACAAAAGGAAAATTAAATATTTTTATACCCCCTAGCACATTTTCCCCTGTAACTTCTGTAATATTATTAACTATAATATAATTAACTTTTAACTAGGAACAAGGCAGTGGAAAAATTTTTGCCAAAAAATCTGCTCACTTTCGGTATTGGACAATTTGGTTGACACGGCTTGCTCCAAAATCATTTCCACCTAACATTTTGTGCAGAATTCGAAAATTGATACTTATAATTTTCCTAGTGCTGGATAGGAGGATAATTTGACAGCACAAAAGTGATTACTTCGTATTACAGATTTTCGAAAATGTGCTGACGTCAATTTTTGACCAAGCCAAAATGTTGTTTGCATGATGAGCTAAGTGCATATGAAGTTTCATGGCAATTGAACTAGCAGTTTAGGAGATACATAGGAGGGATAAAAATCCCCCAGGCGGCCTGAGGAACCCTAAAAAGCCCAGGCTGAATAGCGTAAAGGTCTAATTTACCTGATGAAGATTCAATGACTGCATCACTCTTTAGGATCAGTATTTTTTCCTCCATCCATAACCGTACATCTTCTATGAGTTCATTGAACTTGATAAATAATTTTTTCTGAGCTATTTCTTTTTCCTTGACAGAGCACAGAGCAACTAACCCTTCATACCTACAGAAATAAGCAATAAAGATCAGTTTTACAAAAGTATGAATAATGGAGTATTTATGCATTTATATTTGACATGCATGCCATACATTTGAAACCGTAATGCATCGAATAAGCGCACTGGCACTTATTTATTATTTTGGCTTTCAGGAGGGGCGCTTATTCAAGGGGGCGCTTATTCGAGGGGGCGCTTATTAAATTATATTTGTATTTCTTTCGAACCAAAACAAAAAAGTAATGATAACCGGGATTGCATGCTAATTTTTTATGCTCGTTAAATTTTTCTTCTACAAATTCATTAAATATCAATGTCCTCCCTCCCTCTGTTATTGAAAACGTTTTGAAAAAGTTTCCTTGTTTTGAATTAAAATGAATAACTTGATAGTTTTTATCCCCGGCGGCTTTATTGTTGCCTGCTTCACAGAAAGGATTAGTTATTATGCCAAATTTGAAAAGGCGCCCCTTTTACTAGGATCGAGGGGGCGCTTATTCGAGGGGGGCGCTTATTAAATATTTTTAACATTATAGGGGGCGCTTATTCGAGGGGGGCGCTTAATCGATGCATTTACGGTATTTTTATTTTCCACCAAGCATTCAAGAAAAACAAGAACATATCTTTACCTGTCACAAACTTGCATGATGTTGTCAGCAATGACATCTTCAACTTTCTCATTAGATTTTGGTCTCTTCGCCAGTTCATGAAAACGCCCTTCACCCATTGTCAAGTTGGCTTTAACGCTATTAATGATCTCTTCAAGTGTTTTTACATTACTTTTGGTATCTGTAACATTAACTGAGTCCAACAATTTAAGTTGAGCTAAAATCCACTGATCAAGCTCCGATGTCTCTTTCAGTAGTGATTCATGATTCTCCTTCAAATCAACCCTACTTCTTAGATCTTTATAGTTATCCTTTACTTTATCAACAATGAGATGGAGATTATTGAGCGCCTCCTTACATTTTATTTGATCTTCAGCAGATAGCTTGTGAAAGTCGTTATCAATTTCATGTACAATCTTTTCATGTCCTTTTAACTGTGCTTCATAGTTTTTCAAAGATTTTTGTAGCAAATCTGATGACAATTTATTGTCAATATTATTCAGCTTTGCTTGCTGTAATTTCAATAATTCAGTGGCCTAAACAAAAGCAGTATTTAAATTTTCTCTTTTTTTCTATAACGCACAAATTAAAACAAATAACACTGGTGTAAATCGCAAGGAAAGTAGTTGCAACAAAAGATAGAGAGAGAGAGAAAGAGAGAATAAAAGGAAGCAAATAGGAAGCTGGAAAATCAATTGGAATGTAGAATTTGCAACCCTCACAGTCAACATTCGAGTAACTTAAAAGAGAACTAAAGTCAAAATTTTTTTTCTCTGTCTAGCAAGTTCAAAGCTAGAAAAATGATATGATTTTTTTACCGATTGGTCCAGTACTGTCCCTCAAATGAAAACAACAATTGTCGCCATTAGCATGTTTATATCT
Organism: Stomotoca atra; assembly: GCA_036873935.1. Taxonomy (NCBI): domain Eukaryota; kingdom Metazoa; phylum Cnidaria; class Hydrozoa; order Anthoathecata; family Pandeidae; genus Stomotoca; species Stomotoca atra. Next base: position 3,290 of record JAYJMG010043988.1, read on the forward strand.
TTCGTTGCCGTAAATTTATTGTCTAAGTGTGACGTTGCATGTGCTACTTTATTTATCTCCAGCTGGGCATTCAATTAGAAGTATGTGGGATGTACTGACATAATAATTGGAAGATGAGGATTTTCATTAATCATTAATTATTGCTAAACTCACGTGTTCGGCATCGATATCAACAAAATTTCTATTCTCCGGCTTTGCAAATCAGTTATTGTTTGGAATTGGTAATAAATTCATTAGTAACTGAAGTAGTGATTTTTTCATCGCCTGTTCAAAAACTCTAGATGCTTTCCACAAAAGTTTTTAATAAGTTACTGTTAAGATCCTGATTTCGCTTTGCAAAAGGAAAATACGTCTTCCTTCAGCATTTTCTTATCTCCAGCAAAATTAAACTCAAACTAGGAATCTAATTAATTAATCTTGAAAAATAAAATGATCTTTTGGAAGAAATATCTATTGAAAGAAAAGTACTCTTGGTCCCTGTGTACCATGATTTGCAGAGTGTGCAGTTGAAAAATCAAAAATGTCCAATCAAGCCATATTTCGATTCAATGGCTTGATTTACAGTTCTTCACAAGAAATGTCTGCAGCAATACAAACGTGAGGGCAGACGTCATTATGAACAGATGCGTTCACAACAAACCGTTATCTTTGAATATACATATATGGCGGTGAGCGTGGATGCTTTTTTTGAAAGAAATTAGTGTTGTTTATAACTTTTTTTTGAGACTTGATATGAAATTATCATAATGAAAGAACACTTTCTACAAGATTTAAAAAAAAATATAATTTTTTTTTTCAAACTAGTTTCCCTTTAGGCTATAAGAAGGACTTCATTGTTAACATCAATGGGAAGTAAAAAGAAGGCCCTACACTAAATACGAATCATTTGCACGATTCACAAGATTTCTGAAGAAAGGCATCAAAAATACATACCTCGGCCATTCTTTTCTGTATTGAAAACACAGCCACAACCTGTGATAGTGCTTTGTTTCTCACTGTACAAAATTCCTCCTCATTATGTAATGCTTGCAATAAACCTTCAAAATTCTCCCTTATTTTCTGAAGTTGTTGGTTGCTGTCCTTAAGAATTCTTTCAGTTGAAGATACCACATCATGAACATTCCGTTTCTGCTTGTGAACACCAAGCGAATATGTGTTTAGCAAGCTAATAGTCTTTTGTGTTTCATCAAGTGTGCTTGGTGACACAGATAGAGTCTTCTTCAGCTCTACATTACTTTGTAACCACGAATCAACACGATTACATTTATCTTCAATTCTCTAAAACAAATAAAAGATTCAAAGTAAGTCCCAAAGTATTATACCTTATCATTCCCGAATTCAATGATTTACCCATGAACAAGACACCAGCCAACTTCCTTTTCACTCAACATCTGAATTAGCCTAGATCTAAGCTCACTTTTTTCTCCTGCTCATAAACGCGAAAAACGAAATTAGAAAAAAAGAGAGCTTAGGAGAAACAGTTCTTGCAAACATTATAATTATACACAAGTTAATAACAGTGCTTGTGCTGGTGTTTGTGCCATCTTTCAATTTTTTAAAAGGATCTACTATGTTTTGAGACAGATGACGCAAATAAATTTCATATCTTTTATTTGGAATCAACAAAGTAACTGAATTATGCAATGAATTCACATGTTCAAAGCCAATCAGAGTTAGCAGTCCATATTTCGGTCGCATAAATTATCGCTTCTCCCTAAAGGTGGATTTCCAGCTGAAGTTTCGCTGCGAATTTATTCTGCTTGCAACCAAGTAGAAATGGTTTCTACTTTTGCGCATGATATAACATGAACCGACCAGAACCGAGCATGAACCGAGCAGAGCCGAACAGAACCGACCATGAAACGACCAGAACCGACCATGAACCGAGCATAAACCAATCAGAAAACGGTCAGAAACGAGCATGATCTGACCAAGAACATTAAACAATCAGGAAAAAACCCAAAAAACCCCAAATAATATTGAGAAGTGCAGCCTTCGAGAAACGTGGTCTGGTTTGCAAAGTACGCGTGTTAGAATAAGGCTCTGACAATAATCAGAAAGAGAGAATTTGGCACTGGGCACGAAGAACGAATAATGTTATAGCGAAGAAACAAACTTTCTTTGGTCGATGCGGTAAAATATTGTCATAGACAAGGTGTTGCGGCATGCTGAAAATTATCACTGTTAAAAATAATTTAATCTGAAAAACTTGTTATAATTTCTCTTATCATACATACGAATCACCCAGGAGTATCTCGTTCACATGCTTAAGTCATTCATTGAGACCCCGGATGATCAGCCTCATTTCTGGGTCCTTCTCTCCTTTCTGGCCGATTGACGGCGCTATCCAACTATAAGCCCTGGGATCGAGGTTTCCCAGATGATGAAAGTATTATTGTTCATGCCATTTGTACTTAGTACTTTTTACAGTTTTATTTTAGCCACAAATGTAACTGTTGCTCGATTTTTCAAATTCTGATATGTTGCAGTGACAACTTACTTAGATGAACATGCCCCAGGTCTGAAAATAAGGCTTAGTACCCTGTGAAAGGTAGGAATGCTCACAAGTATCTGAAAAATTGTCTAGGATACTGGGTACAAGTTAATAAAAAATAGGAGAAAACAAGCCAAGCCTAACTGATATAGGTTGTGGTCATCCCGGCCAAAGTTGCTTCCCGTGAAGAAAGCTCGGTTCATGCTTGGTTCTGGTCGGTTCATGTTATATCATGTACGTTCTACTTTCTTGCAGCGAATTATTTCGCCAAGTAGTAAGACGCAGGAAAATGATATTTCTCGCAGCAAAACAAGCTTTTCCCGTGCTTTTTTACAACGCCAGGTCCACACCCCTGGCACTATTTAAAAAACTCGGGAAAGTGATGCAGTCTTATGTAGCAGGGTACATAGAAAAAGATGTGTATCTTTAAAAATAAGTTAACTGTCTTGAATTGTGACGTCATCAATTCATAAGAATGAGATACAGATATTTAAAAGCGCGGTACAACTTTTTATGATGAAAAAAAGCAGTGCATTATTGCAAAAACACTAGATAAACAACAAAGAACTAATGAAACACTCGTGTAGCTTTCCTTGACCACGTCCCATGAGTGAAAATTTACAGATTTGCAACTAACTCTTGTAGAAAAATTGTTCAATTGACTTTTACAATGAAGTGGTTTTATCAATGAAAACAAAATTCGAACGTACCGTTCAAAATTCTTACCTGGTTTCTACCCCTGTTACACTTAAAACCCTGATAACATGACAGCAAAAGCAAGAAATCGAAAGAGATGCTGGATTTTTTGTGAAAAATAAATAAATAATAAATTGTTCGAATTAGATGGTTTCTTGAATTTCATGAGTTTGGTAGGATATTCTGAAGGGACCAAAACATTTTTTCGATTTAAATTAAGTTTATAAGAGTTTAAATTACGTGAGTAATACTGTAAATGTATTCAATCTCTTAGTAGCAATTTGTGGCATTACAACCAGCTGCATTCAACAATATATGGTAACAAAATAATGATGAAAGAATCTCATGTATTCAATGAGTCTACCGAGTGGGAAAAATCATTCAAAAATCACTGCGGATGAGGGTATTTCTATTGAAACAAGACGTAAGCGCTCGTTTCAATAGAAATACCCTCCTCCGCAGTGACTTTTGAACAATTTTGCCCACTGGGTAAAAGCAAATCTAATTATCTTAGCATTTGTTAGTTGTGGAAACATTTTCAACCAGCTAGATGTCAGCTAAACAAAAGCTGCAGTATATGCAAAACTCGAGTACTTAAAGGTCTATTTCCATTGCAGTGTTTTTGGCTGCAGCTCCCAGCATTTGAATAGCAAAATTGAATAAATTTGATTGGCTATCAAGGACAGCATTCACAGCGCTCAGCCAGAAAGTTCACTACCTCCCAACTTCCAAGCTCCCAGAAATCAGGTGCTGCTGTCAGGAATACTTTGCTATGCGCATGCTCAGATGTTGGGGGCTGGGAGCTGCAGCCAAAAACACTGTAACGGAAATCGACCTTAAGAAATTCCATATTACCTGAAACAGTGCCGACTTGTTTAATGCTTGCTCTGTTGAAGACAATAAAGAATCTAAATCATCAAATCCTTTCTTCAAATCATTTAATCGAGAGTCTACTTCCACTGATGAAAGATGTCCTTCTTGGATTAAGATTTCTCCTTGTTCCTTTAAATTAGTTAACGTAGACTTTTTGACTTGAGTTTCAATCAGTTTCTCTGAAAGATTTTCTAGGTCTTTTTCCATATCGATATTTTTGGATTCTTCAGTCAGTCTTGTAGATGTCACGCTGAGCCACTGTTGCAGCTGTTGTACCTCGTTTAAAAAGTTATGTAAACGATGTTGAGCCTGCAATTTCAATTTTCTAAAACGAACAAATAAACAATCAAATAAATGGCGAAATAAAATAATGAAATAAAAAAGTTATCCGAATAAAAAAAAATTGTAACTTTTTATAAGCAACTTCATTAAGAAAGCTATTACATCCCATGAAAACCATTCCGAAAATGTCTATCATAATTCAATATTTGTGACAAAAACGGGGTACATTAGAAGTGCTCGTTTGTGTTCAAGATGTGCCTGGAAAATTCTTGTAAAGCTCTGGAACGTTCTTGGAACATTCTCACCAGTGTGAATAAGCATACCGTAAAATGCTCATTTTAACGCACTGGGCGTTAATTTAATTTTTGACTTTTTAGGGTGGGTGTTAAGTAGGAGGGAGTGTTAAAAAGAGACTGGGCATTTATCAAAAATTCCAAAGATTTATTTAAAAATAGTATGAAGGAAATAGAATCAAAATCACCATAACACGAGAAACGAAAGACAGACTAGTATGATTGCTTTTCCAAAGACAAGAAAACAGAGATTTTGTACCTTTTCATCAAATAAAAAAGTTCTATCGAATTTTTCCATACTAATAATTTGATTTAAAAAATATTGGAATGCACCCAATTACGTGTATTTCTTTCTCCTGTGGGTTTTTTACTAGCTTTATATTATTTTTTTCCCATTTTATCCAATAAACGCCCCCTTTTTTTGAGGGGGTGTTTAATAGAGAGGGGCGTTAAATAGAGAGGAAGCGTTAATAAAAATTTTCAACTTTTAGGGTGGGTGTTAATTAGGAGGGAGCGTTAAAAAGAGAGTGGGCGCTAAAAAGAGCATTTACGGTACAACAGTGTGCTTTGAAAAGCATCCACAAAGTGTGTCGACTCCAATTCTGCTGGTTGAGTAGTTGTTTCAGGCTGGATAGCTCAATGGAGTACTAGTGATAGGAAAGGTATGCGCTGAAATCTCACTCCGTTAACTAGTTTTCTGAGGTATGACGTATCAACAACTTTGCCACTATCATAGGTAAGTTCCTGAGGATGTAACTGATCTATGTGGAAGCATTACAGTTACCTTTTCCCAATCAGGTCCCCAAATTCTATGATATTGTGGTCCAACAATTGAAGCTTTTTATCGGCTTCAAGTTCTTTCTCTTTTTCAAGCCCACTCTCAGCCAGATCTCTCAGATCTTTCAACGTGCTTTTGAATTGAACAAGTTCATTCTCAACTGCGGTTTGTTTCTTTAGCAGGTGGCATATACTGTTCATATCTGTCCCGAATGAGTGATGGGAAATCTTCTCAATCTAGAAAAAAGCGTTGTGATCATAAATGACAATAACAACATGAGTAAATTTATAAATGAAAACATTCTTCTTCCCAAAATTAGTATTTTTATGCTCTTTTAAGTTCAAAGTATCTGAAATTTTTAGTCCTTTCTTCGTTTTCATTTGTTTACATTAAGTGGTGAATTCAAATAATGAATTTCGGATTTCCTACAATATCGTTTTAGTAGGAGGTGCTGTTTCTGCAAAATAAATTAAATTGCTTACTAGAAGTTAGCATAACCATTATTCAATGCAAATTAACTAAGCAATGCAGGAAAAATCATTAAATTACTAACTCTGTTGACCAGTTTCTCATTCAGACATTCACTATCATGCAGAAATGTTTTGAATTGCAGAGTCTTGTCAATTATTTTCATCTTTTCATTGAGTTCTCCATTGAGACTATTGAATCTTGGTGTTAGCGCCTCTTCTAGAGTTTTTAACTTTCCCGCAAGGTTAGGTTGTTCTTCACACAGGTTTTGACATTTTTGTATCAGTCCAGCTATGCGAGATTTGTCACAAAGAAAATCTTTCTCTAGTTTGTGTGATAAATCCAATGAAGACTGGCACTCTTCAACAGTAGATCCCATGCTAATGTTCGATAGCAGTATTTCCTGAAATAAAAATTAAAATAGTAGAACACAAAGCGATGATCATGAGGTATGACTAATTACGGTCGTAAAATTCTGTCAATATGGTTTAAGAAAGAAGGAGAGAAAGAAAAGAAAATGTTGGGAAAAGAAAAATTCCTGGTAACATTTTAATCGTATTTCTATAATTTTAATAAATCCCTCATTCCAAATTTTAATTTCTTAAACAGATCATGTGTTAAATCATCAAGGCAAACTGTGCAGACTATGTTATAGAATTCATTTGTAAACGATGCGACAGAAAAAAAAAGGAATAACGACATAGTTATTGACACACCAAAGTAAATCTAAGGTCATCGCCATGATATAGAATTGTGAATAAAAATATATGCATTTACTGAAAACTGAAATAATGACAGATTATAAAACAAACAAAGTTGAGTGCAACTCGAAATTCAATCATTGGCCCTTTGGTCTATTTACAAGTAAAGATAAAATTCACAAATACTTACTCTATCAGACAAATGTGAATCCACGACATCAAAATTCTTTTTCATTTCCGAAAAAGCA
>JAYJMG010044098.1:0-10122 GCA_036873935.1 Stomotoca atra
CGAAAAATTTAAGTGTGTCTTTAAAACGAACCAATAGAAATGGAGTATTTTCTGATGAAGCATTCATGCGTTGTGATTAATCTTCTGAAGTAACATAAAAAACAATAATGATACGCGCGTGTCATGAATTATTAATGTTTTGTGACGTTTGCGAGTAGCAAAAATTTATAAGTAAATTTTACTTGTAGGCAGCTATATTTACTTGTACCTATTATAATTGGTTTGCTAAGGAATTTTGTATGATTCAAGTAAAATTAACGTAAAAGCATAAGTAACTATTACTTGATGTAAGTAAATATAATTTATAATTTTTAAAAGACTGATTCAAGTAAAATTTACTTGTCATGAGTTAAAACTACTCCTGGCAAGAAATAATGACTTAATAAGATTTTAGTTTTTGCAGTAGATGTCACATTTTTATGAATTTTATACAGTTAGAATTTTGTGTATTTGTTTTGTTATTTTCTTCATAGAGCTAGTTAATTACTATTTATATAATCTTTACATATGCAAGCCTGACGCAAGATTCCAAAGTTTATGTCTCCAAATTTTGCCCAAAATTTCTGGATACCTTAGTTCCTTTAATTTTCGCGCCCCTTTTATTTTCGCTCCTTCTATTTTTCGCACCTCTTTAAAATAGATATTAGCGCACCGTTTAAATTTCGCGTACCCATCACTGAACTTCTTTTCATGCGCATCATTTTTAATGCTCTTCGTGAATTTTGCAGTTGCAAGGTAGAAACGTATGTGTTCAGATATCCCTAAAATATAAAAATTGGATATTCCTGCTTTGACTATCTCGTTTCGCCGCAGCACTGAAATGGCATGTCTCTTTGCCATGTTACTATAGAGTACAAAGTACCTTTTTGACTTTATCGTTTTTAGCCATTTTTTAATTTCACGCAACTTTGATTTTCGCGCGCCCAAATGCACGAAAATAGATCTTTTTCGCGTACCCTTTTATTTTCGCGCATTGTTCCTGGGCGAAAATAAAAGGAGCGCGAAAATTAAAGGAACCGAGGTATGCAGTTGAATGCTACCAGTAGTACTATAGCCCAACATTTTATGTTATGACCAGTCTACTAGTAGCTCTTTATTTTATTGTATTTTGATATATTTTTTAATTAACCGAGAATAAATAAATTGAATATTTCGGTGCGGCTTGGACTTGCCGAAGTACGATCACTTTAGCACCAACATGTAAAATTGTAGCTTTGACAGCCACTACCTACAAAAGCAACTGAAGAATGAGAGAGAGGGACAAATATCTCAAGGAACAAGTTCTTATGAGAAAAATTGAGACATCATACTATTTTCGGAACGAAGAATAACAACTTTTCGCTGATATGCCGTCTTTTTATTCCTCGGCAATCAAATTTGTCATCCATAAAAAATTAGAACAGAACACATGGTACACATCGAAATTGTCTATTGAAAAGTTGAAAACAGCGAACTTGACTGTTTTAGTTTTTCTTCGAAGTTACCTTATTTCATGAAATTAACACTAACAATATTTTAACAACCCTCAAATTTACGCGGATATTAATTAACACGGAGGGCAAACTTTGTTTCTAAAGTATGTATTAATTAACGTAGATTGAGAAATTTAATTTTTTCTTCGCGTGAGTTTATTTTCGCACAGAGCCCTAGAGATTTGATGTTTGAAGACAGAGATATATAAATAAGAGTTCTGGCACAAATCGAAAAAATCGCGATAAATCATCGATTTAAACTCCTTCCACATCGGGTAATCTTTATAATTTTTAGAATCAAAATAAAAAAAATACATCGAGAATTCCTCAATACATCGATAGGTCGCAGACAGCTCTGTCAAAAAATATAAAAAATCATACATCCAATGAGTAAGGGAAATCCCCTTACTCATGAGTGATCTGAAAAGTTGCTAGTTGGAGGTAAATATGGCTAATAAATGAGTGTGCTAGAATTAGAAGTTTTGTCCACTAGCCAAAATTCTAGAATCCAGAAATCTAGTATAAATATGAACAGTTGGTTTTGAAATAAGATTACGAGTCTGTACAACACAGTAACAGCTCCAGTAGCAGCAACGCGCGACACCCTTGTAGAGAGATTACAGAGCGTGCGCCATACTGCTTCTTTGTTATATAACAAAGCTAAGGAGAAATTAGGGTACGGACATACACTAAAAGAGATCGTGGAGAAACAAGCTGAAGAGGAACACCCTCAACAAGCTGAAAAGGATCAAGAGCAAAAAAATAACGTTGATCTTTCTCCTCAAGAGCATGAAACGGCATTGAATAGAGCATATAAAAGCTTCGATCACCTGGATTACCAAAGGCAGATGTTAGTACATATATTGAAAGGATAATACCTCATTTAAAGACGTTGATAGAGCAGCAAGTCAGAGAGCTTGGATAAAATGGAAGAAGGAGGAGGAAATTGCTATTCAGTTAGATTCAGAAGAATTAAAAGAGTTAGGTTGGGCAGATGAGTGGAATCAAAAAGGTGTGTATGAGATCATAGTGGAAAAGGTGTTCAACAGCTTGATGACAGAGTTTTTTCAAGGCTCCAACATAGAAGAATTGTCGAGGCAAATGTTTGGTCATATTAAGACTCAGACAGAACATCCTTCATTACCAAAGAGCAGCTTCACATTAGATAGTATCATGCACTTGGACATCAATTTTCATCGATTAGTACTTACTAGGGGTAGTTCTTACATTAAATTACCCTTTCGGATAGTGCAGAAAAAGGCAGTCATCAACTCATAGAACAGCGATGAAGAATGTTTTAAATGGGCAGTACTTACGGCATTACACCATGGGGAGATAGAGAAAAACCCTCAGCGTATATCAAAGCTCAGGCCGTTTGCAGATCTTTACAACTGGCAAGACTTAAAATTCCCATTGTCAGTGGATAAGGTAAGAAAATTTGAGAAGAACAATCCCGATGTCGCCTTAAACGTATTGTATGTCTATAAGGAAGGCCAAAAGAGCGGCATCAATGATGAATTAGAGGATGAAGAGCTGCAAGAAACATTGGTAAAGCAAGGTCAAATCGGTATATTACGACGATCCGATTTTAATACAAGTCGAAGTAAGGTAGTGAAGCTATTGCTGATTACATCTGGAGAAAACAGGCATTACACCTCAGTAAAGAATATGTCTCGATTGTTGACTAGAATCAATAATCACCGAAATGGAAAAATGCGTTTTTGTCTAAACTGTTTGCAGGAATTTTAGAGTATCTCCTCAAGAGACAAGCACTATGTGAATTGTATAGATCTGATCTGGAGTCTGTTCGAGTAGAGATGCCGTGGAAAGAGGAGGATGCGTTGTTAAAATACCAAGGTGGTCAAAGACATCTCAGAGTACCAATCATCCTGTATGCAGATTTTGAAAGCATTTACAACCCTTTGATACTGCATCGGATACGCCTGAAAAATCGCATACGAAAAAGATCAACCGACACATTCCGTCTGGTTGGTGTGTGTACAGCAAGTTTGCTCATGGAGATATACCTGATCCTTTGAAGATCTATCGCGGAAAAGACTGTGTAGATTAGATTTGTCGCGTATATCGAGAAAGAAGCTAAGAGTCTCATTTCAATAATTCCTGAACAACCTATGATCCCATTGACTGAGGTACTACAAAGAGAGCATAATGAAGCGACAGAGTGCCATATCTGTCAAAAACCCTTCGATGATCCTGCCTACAACCGCGAAGTGCGAGATCACTGTCATTACACAGGTTTGTATAGAGGTGCAGCTCACAACAACCTCAAGTATAAGATACCCAAACATATCCCCATCGTGTTTCACAATCTGAGTGGCTATGATGCGCATCTCTTTATCAGGGAATTGGGGAAGAAGTTTAACACGAAAGATATTGGATGCATCGCTGAGAATAAGGAGAAATATATTAGCTTTAATGTCAAATTCAAGGTCGAGTTAGCTGGAATTACCGATTAAGATGGGAATCAAGTCTACAAGACGATCGAGCTGCGATTTATCGATAGCTGCAGATTTATGGCATCAAGTCTGGACTCTCTATCAAAACACCTCTGCGATGATCAGTGTAAGAATCTCCGATGGTTTTACGAAGAAGAAGATGCATTTCAGCTGATGCTACGCAAAGGTGTTTATCCCTATGAGTACATGGATAGTTGGAAGAGATTTGAAGAGACGAGACCACCGCTTAAAGAAGCCTTTTACAGCAAGCTTAACATAGAGGGAATCAGTGATAAGGATTATGAGCATGCGCAGCAAGTATGGAATAGGATCGGTGATTAGGAACACTCGGTGATTATCACGATACCTACCTAGTCACGGATGTGCTGCTGTTGGCTGATGTCTTTGAAACGTTCTGCGATACGTGTCTAGAGCACTACAAGCTGGATCATACACATTTTTACACCCCCCCAGGACAAGAATGGCAAGCAGCACTGAAATTAACAGGAGTCAAGTTGGAGTTGTTGAGAGAAAAAGACATGTTGCTCATGTTTGAGAAAGGTATTCGAGGTAGGATTACACAGGCTGCACATCGTTATGCCAAGGCTAATAACAAGTATATGGGTGAGTTATACAATAAAGACAAAGAGTCGTCATATCTGCAATATCTAGATGCAAACAATCTATATGGCTCTGCAATGAGTGAACCACTTCCAACACACGACTTCAAGTGGATGGCAAAAGTTGATGTTTTTACACCCAACACAACATACTAAGGAGAAACGACCGACGCAGACATCGAGGTAAAGAAGAGCATGGTTATCTTCTTGAATTGGATGTTGAATACCCTCAAGAGCTGCATGATAGTCACAATGATCTGCCATTTCTTCCCGAAAAGATGGAGATTGATGGTGTGAAAAAGTTGTTACCAAATTTATTTAACAAGAAATTGTATGTCACACATATTCGAGCTCTAGATCAAGCATTGAAACATGGCTTAGTTTTGAAAAAGGTACATCGCGTGATTCAGTTCGTCCAAAGCGCGTGGCTCAAGCCCTATATAGATTTCAACACAAGGCTTAGGACAGCAGCACTTAACGACTTCGAAAAAGACTTCTTCAAGTTAATGAACAATAGCGTGTTTGGTAAAACAATGGAGAACATCCGAAACCACAAGAATATGAAGCTGGTGACAAACGAGAAAAAATACGCCAAACTGGTGATGAAGCCCAATTTTAAGGCTGGAGTCAGATTAAGCGAGAGACTTATGGGGATAAAGATGGGCAAAACACACATCAAAATGAACAAACCTGTGTATCTTAGGCAGGCAATTTTAGACCTCAGCAAGATCGTGATGTACGAGTTCCACTATGATTATATGCAGCCTAAATATGGAGAAAAGCTACAGCTATGTTATATGGATACCGACTCACTTATCTACCACATCAAGACAGACAACGTTTATATGGATATCGCGGGAGATGTGGGAGAAAGATTCGATACGAGTAAATATGGTGAAAAAGATGCGAGACCTTTACCGATCGGGAGAAACAAGAAAGTGATAGGTCTTATGAAGGATGAATTAGGAGGGAAAAACATGACTGAGTTAGCTGCGGTGAGATAAAAAATTGTATGCCTGCAGAATGCTCCTCGAGTACTTGAAGATGCTCGAAAACAAGAAATGTAAAGGTATTAAGAAGTGTGTAGTCAAAAATACTCTAATATTCAACGACTACAAGCAGTGTTTGGACAATGGGCGAAATATGTATAGAAGCCAGATGCTGTTTCAAAACAAAAAGCATGACATTTACATAAGCAAGGTAAACAAGATCGCCTTGAATCGAGACAACGACAAGAGACTTGTGCAAAAAAATCAAATAACAACGTTAGCTCGGGAATACATCCAAGAAATAAAACAATGATTTTTGAATTGATACTACTAATTTGTTTGCTTCTTTTTTTTATGGAGATTTCACCATATAATAAATATCATGACTGAACTAAAAACTTTCTTTTCGACGTTGTTGACACCACTAAAGAAGGTGTTTTGCAATCGAACAAGCGTGAATATTTAGCCGACCTCATCAGACAGGGGAAAGCCAGCATGCTTCCTGGGAAGACTACATGAAGTGAAGAACGTTTGAAGAAGGGATCGGATAAGACTATTGATAAGTTGTACTTGACCGTGACCATGGATAAGTTGCATATGCAAAAAGATCTAATCTCACGGATCTCATGAGTTGACAATGTGAATAATCTCATGAAAGTCGCCAAATCCAGCTTTTTGATACAAGATCGGGATTCTGAAATGATAGGGAAAATAACACCAAGTATGAGCATACGCCATACTCCGATGGAAATTTTAGGGTCTCAATTATATGAGAAGGCCGGTTATCTCTTAGCGCCTCTATCATTAGCTTAAGTGGTGTTTAATCACCTGGATTGGGAGTCATTTGCACAGATTGCGGAACAGCGTACAAAAGCAGCAGAAAACCTCGAGAATCTAGCGGAGCAGCAAGATGGAAAAACCCTTTAATAAATGGAGAAGCAAGAAGTGAAGCAGCAAGTGACAAAAACAAAAAATCCAGAACGTGTTTCAGCAGGACATCATCTTGCAGAGTGGAATCGGAGCAAGAAGAACTTACTCCAAGAACCTGATAAGAACTTACACCAAGAACCTGATAAGAACTTGCCTCAAGAACCAGGTAAGAACTTGATTCAAGAACCTGGCAAGAACTTACTCCAACCAAAAAATCTAGTTTTCGGGGAAATAGCTCTGTTAGCTATTGGTGGGTTGGTGGTGTATTTTAAAATACCTCGCAAAAAGAGCAAGTAAAAAATCTAGTCACAACAGCGAACCTAAAAAAGCCTTTCGCATGATATAACAAACATGTCTAGTTTTAAGGAAGTAATAGATTCTCTATGGCAGGCTCTGAGGCTTGGAGGGTACGCATTTACATGTGCCTTCGCCGGGAAAAAGGTAATGGGGCTTACGCCGCCTAGTGTAAAGTTAGATTTTAATGATGGTGCAAAACTTGGAGTGTACCTTACAGCAGCAATATTAACGAATGATTATGCCATAAGCAAGGGGTGGTACAAGGATAAGATAAGCATGTAGTAATAAATGGTAACTTTTCTAGCGATGCTTGGAGGAGCTGCGGCGAATGCTTTGACTTTCTCGGGTACGAATTTTATGTTTTCAAGACTCTCGGATCATGGTGAAGAAGAATGGAAAAGACACAATCTCGCGGTTGAACATTTTCAAAAAGCGGGATAGTTATGCTATCGAACGGAAAAAGAGATTGGATTTCTACAACAAGACGCTACGTGAAGAGGCTCACTCTGAAATAGTGTTTAACAACCTAGACGAAGCAGCTGAGAAATATTTTTTGCTTACGAAGAGGTCAAAACTACCACCAATACATGAACCTCAGCTCAGTGACTACTATCACCCTTCAGAGAAGCAAAAAGATGGAGAGATTCTCTTCATTATCACGACTATAGGTGTTGTTGGATATTTTTTGTATAAAAATACTTAGACTCTTAAGTAAGTGTCTACCAAAGCTTACTTAAAAAACTCTGTTTAGCTACAATAAAACATGTCAAATATTCTGAAAGAATACTATCAACCTCCAGTCACTGTAGGTCAGGCGGCTATCGATAACCTTGTGAATGCAGGCTTTAAACCTGCAAAAGTCAAAAAATTTCTAGCTAAACAAGCCCTTTGGCAGACTCATTTATCAGGTCCAAGAGAAGTGATACATCCTAGATATCAGGTAGAAAAGACAAACAAACTACACATGGTCGATTTGCTAACTATGCCCGCCGATAAGGTGTTAGGAAACAACTATAAGTATGTACTGGTGCTTGTGAATGTCGCTTTACGACACGTCGAGGTGCGACCTTTGCAAAACAAGCGCTCAAGCGACGTTGCTTTTGCATTAATTGATATCTAAAAGCAACTCCCATACCCAGAAGAACTCTTCTGTGACGGTGGAAATGAATTTAAAGGCGAGTTTCGTAAACTACTCGAAAAACATAATGTAAAGGTCAAAAGTAAATTCACAGCCTATCACCATGGGTTTACTGGCTCTGTTGAAAATGTAAATAGGTTGATTGAAAAGAATTTGATCAAGGAAATGGATGCGCAAGAACTGAGTGATCCAAAAAAAAGGCAAGCAAAATATGGGTGAAGCAGCTTCGGAAAGTTGTCGAAGATTTGAACGTGAGAAACATACCAAATATCGGCATGTCACCTGCAGAAGCAATTAAGCAAGAAAAAGTACCCTTGAAAAAACCACTTAAATATCGGAGAGAAAAATTGCTACCATAAAGTGGACTTTACCGCTATATACTACAGCCAGGAGAAGAACATGGCAACCAGCGAAAAAGAGCGACAGGCAGCACTCGGTCTCGCAAGACATATAGACTAAGTGATATTATTCAAGATCCAGGACAGCGTGTCATTTACCATCTTTTAGAGGGTCCGAATCGTGCTTTTGTACGTGAAGAGCTCATGTCAATTTCCCGAAGATACGCAAAACCCACCTGACTTTGTCCAGGAGTGGTAGTTGGAGGTTTAAGTTGCAAATAAAAATGTCTTCACAAATCTCTTTGTTTGATACCGTACCCGCAGCTGTTGTAGTGTTGCTTGATCGCAACAACGAGCCTTGGTTTAAGAGGGCACATGTGGGGAGATTTTTGGGGTTGCAAAAAAATTTAATGTCGGTTCAAGACCTTGATAACAGCGAGATGTCTACAAGAAGCGAAATCAAACAAAGGGTAAGACCATCAAAATAGGACGGATGTTTTCTATCTGTCTATGGTGTTCTGCATGTGATCATCAATTGCAGAACCCCTCGTGGAAAAGAGTTGAGAAACTGGATTTTTCGAGAAATTATACCGAGAGGTTTTAATATTGCTCTTAAAGAAGCCATCGAGGAAAAAGACGCTTCACTGGCTTAGCTCAATGACGATCTAAATGAATCGCAAAGAGAGGTTGCTTTGCTCACCGACGATCAAAAGGAGTCGCAAAGAGAAGTTTTGGTACTGCAACAAGAAAATGCTGATCTCCAAAATCAGGTTGTACCGCGGCTAAACAATGAAGAAAAAGATAATGGCATGGAAATCATCCGAAATAATAATGAAAATGTTGAATACCCCTACATCGCAATCTGCGGACAGCAAGGATATGTGTCGCAAAATATCCGGAACAAGCTCGTAGATTTTCCGAACGGGGAACATGTTGTTTTGGCAGAGACCCCAAACGCTATCGTTCATTACAACTGGCTCCGTGAACGAGGGTGCATTGTACGTGTACGTCACTTTAGACCAGGCGAAAATTTCTATCACCAGAGGCTGTTAGATTTTCAAAATGTCTAAAAAATTACAACGTCTTGGCAAACTTTTTGAGGTTTTCCAAAATCTTTCAAGAATCGTTTCATCCACCACAGCCAAAGTCATCAAACTCATCTTTGTGCATCCATGCTGCCTTTGTAAACATTTATTTTCCTAAATCAACTCAAGTTGGTAGTAAAAATCTACAATAAAATGTCTAGTCAAAAGCAAAGAATTCTATCAGCAGCGAGAAATTACTGATATTAACACTATGAATATAGACGATATTGTCGTTTCCGAGGTGGTACAAGCCAATGCAGGGAAGGACAAAAAGTTCGTAGTCGGATATCGTAAAGGAAATACCGTCACCCCGCTCCTAATCAGGACCCCAAAAAATGTTCCTAGCATGAGAGTTAGACAATACAACGAGAATTCCGCGTTCCAGATGGGCTTTGACTTGGAGGGGTGTCAAGATTTTTTAGAAACGTATCGAATGATCTGGGGAAAAATCGAGGAAAAGACATCCTATGGGTTAACAAAAACCCTGTTATCTAAAAATCGATTTCTGAACGCCAAGCTAAAAAGTTGGTAAGGGAGTATCACGACCAATTTTCACGGTGTTCAGATTCCACTGCTGCACTGCTACAGCTGTTTTGCAGCTTGCATCCGTGTATCAGCAAGGTGCGAATTTTTACCCGCAAGTTTTCGTTTTAGAGTGTAAATGCAAAGAAGTCACAAACCCCAAATTTCTCTTTTAAGGACTCAGGATACCCTTTTTGAGCATATTTGCTTTTGCCATTGAGAACGAAATATGGCGAATTTTGACAAAAACTTTTTTTTCCCTGAAAGATGAAAGA
>JAYJMG010044320.1:0-10115 GCA_036873935.1 Stomotoca atra
TAACTTTCGCGAAAATGGCGAAAAACGCGAAAAACGCGAAAGTTTCTTCCCGCGAAAGTTTCTGCCCTTAAAGTATTATAAATGTACAATAACATATACACAAACATGTGCAATACTACTCCGAGTCTCGTCAGAATTGTAACGATTAAAACACAATTAAAGGGGCATCATGTAAATAATTACAAGTTCACGATCGGCGAAGAATTGGAATACAAACTCGAGGCTCAAAATAAATATAGCAGTCATGCTATCATGGTATTGGCGAAGGAGAAAAACAAAAAGTCAAAAGGAAAAACAAACATCGGATAAAGAGTGAATTATGATTAGTCATATTCCAGACGCTTCGCCGAGTAATGGCCTAATGGGCTTATCTGCGGTCCCTGTTTTGCGTTAGTAAAAAGGTGGGCTTATCTGCGGTCCCTGTTTTGCGTTAGTAAAAAGGTGGGCTTATCCGCGGGAGGGGAGAGGCTTATCTGCGGAGAAATACGGTACACGGGAAAATTATTACACTTAAGGTTAATATCTAACCTAGAATCAAAGAAAACAGAGTGGAAGGTCTTTAACGGTGAAAGTAATGTCAACATTTTGAAAACACAGCTTTGAACTAAGGGCTTTCTTTCTTTCTGATTACGAGGCATTTTGTTTGTTTTGATAGTTTATTTATTTATTTATTTATTTATTTATTTATTTATTTATTTATTTATTTATTTATTTATTCATTTATCTTTTTTTCTGTTAAACTTCTTATTTATTCATGCCCATAATCCAAAAAGCGGAAAGTAACCCTAGGATCGAGGCTATTGAAAACCAAGTTGTTACAGTGTACTACAACGGTTGCCAGACAGTTGCGTTTTAAAAAGTATTTTATGCATGCCTCCTCCACAAAAATGGAAACAGAAAAAGACCAAATTGGAGTGACCACGAATTCTTACGGAGGCATGCTTTACCCAATTGCTACGACTTCTCATGGGGGGCATACTTTATCCAATTGCTACGACTTCTTAGGGGGGCATGCTTTACCCAATTGTTTCAATGGTTACGAAAGGTTGTTTAAAAATACCAAAAAATGATACAGGAAAAAGAGATTGTTTGGGATCAATGTCACTTAAGAAAGAAACACCCAGACAAGAGAATATTTGTCTTCGTCTACGCCTTATTGCTAAAAAGTACGAAACTAGTGTATCGTCCTCATACATGTTTTCTTTAAACGAAAGTTTAAACTAAGCCCTGTGCAAATGTGAACAGCTTGCGTCTGCTCTTGCTTCATTTCTTGCGGGTGATAAAAAAATCTTACTGCGCATGCATACAACTCTTTCGTCTGCGTCTGCTCTATAGGTGTGAATCAGGCTTTAGTTTTTGAATCTTATGAGACCACCAAAGTTTGCAAGGGCATTTCCCAACCTCCTTCCCAGGTCTTCTTTTGCTTCTCGAATCAATCAAAAAGGAGAAGAATCCATGGAAACGAGGTTGGGTATATCCAAGACAGAATCCATATAGATAGATTGACTTAAAGGAGAAGTTTAGAAGATTCGAGTAGGAAATCGAGAAGAACCAATAATAAACAATCCTTGTCTCAACAATTTGAAAACGGGAGGGGAGAGGCTTATCTGCGGAGAAATACGGTACACAGGAAAATTATTACACTTAAGGTTAATATCTAACCTAGAATCAAAGAAAATAGAGTATAGTGGAAGGTCATTAACGGTGAAAGTAATGTCAAAAATTTGAAAACCCAACTTTGAACTAAGGCTTTCTTTCTTTCTGACATTACAACAATGAATTACCCTAAGCGTTACTACAGAACATTTGGGCAAAATAACCCGCATGTTTTAGCTTAAAGTACAAATGTTTTACTTATGTTTTATTTCTAATTCGTTTTTGCGTTTTTATTCGCTGGTTTATTATAAATAGATAATCTAGAGAGCAATAAATAAAGAATATTTATAAGAATAGCAAAAAAAATGTTCACGTTCACATTAGATTCTGGACTCAAAAATTAATAAGCGGGAGGGGACGATTATTCAGCACATTAGGGTATACAGCCCACTCTCGATATCTCGAACTCTGAGGGGACCGGAAAAACAGTTCGAGATAGCGAGAGTTCGAGATACCGAGAGGTTTTTGGTCCAAATGAGTGCGCAGGGGACCGGAAGAATTGTTCGAGATAGCGAGAGTTCGAGATATCGAGTATTCGAGATATCGAGAGTGGACTGTATTTAAATAATATCGAAAAGGGTAAATGAATAAGTGATAACAATAACTTAATTCAAGGTCATTGGCTCGAGTGCATGGCAGGTGGCCCAATATACCGAAGGCCTAATAAAATTTTGTCACCACGTCTTTTGATGACGTTACGATTTGGGTAAGACACTGACTGTTTATCCTTAATATCTCCACAACAAAGCATTGTTAAACCAAGAGACTTGTTATGTGGCATCATGCAAAAATGGTATGAAGCCCTAAAATGCTTTACTGCACAAAACCATGAAAGTTTAAAACCGCAAAAAATCTTCATTCCTGCAATCAACCATGCTACTCTAAAGTTCTATAATTAATCTTGGCCAAAACAGTTTGTTTTGAATCCGATGAGCTGAGAAATAGCAAACTCAGAGCGATACTTTGGACCAATTTCCCAGCAGATTTCCACGCTGGAACAGCAGCCATTATTGTGGGGGAAATCAACGTAAAATTCATGCGCAAATCTTAGTGGCACGCTCGAAACAGCCATGATTAGTTTCAGAAGACACTTGACATTATGAAGTAAAATTTTAGGACCACGTCTATTGTTGACGTAATAAATGGGCCCAAAATGGCTAAAAAGTTAAAAATGTTTCGTTTATTGAGTTTGGGAAGTAACATTTGTATGGTGTTGATTTCAAATCCGGGGGTTATTTTTCAAAATTTACTCATAAACTGGGGGTTCGACCCTTTATTTCGGCCAAAATTTTAAAATGCTCCGTTTCTCTAGTTTCAATTCGATGGTGCTGATTTTAAATTTGGGGATCGTTTTTCAAAACTTGTCCAATAATGGGGATTTCAGCCTCGAATTTCGGTCGAAATTTGGAAATGATCTCTGTTTTCTGGAAATTAGAAACTAGAACAATAATGGTGCTTGTTTCAAATCTGGAGTTTATTTTCAGCATTGGACAGAAAGGACAAAAAACTATTTAACTCTCTGCGTTAGCACGAAAGGCTTTGGTTTCTTCCGAGTTCGTGTTTTTCCTTAACATTTTAGACTGGATCGACCGCTCGCTTTTTCATTGTCTTCATTGAAGTTTGGTTGCGAAGACACCGTATATCAGAACGCAATGTTGATGAGGCAATGAGTCTTTGCAGCTAGCAGAAAAAATTATTCTGAAAAGTGATGTTATTTTATTTAAAACCTTGACCACGGGGGATAGTAGATATTGCTCGAGCTGTTGTTGCAACGACAAAACGCAGTTTTTTAACGGCCGCCGTCATTTCAGGAATAGTAATGGCCCTTGGAACAAGATGTAATACGAAGGTTGAGTGCGTCTTGGGTCTGTGTCATGTATATAGGTTGACGTGTTTTGTCTTATAAAGAAAAACACAGGAGACCTTCTTTTCTTCTTAGAGCAGAGGTGTTCTTATTAGCAGGGGCAGTATTCATTATATCAACCATCCTCGATCCCAGGGCTTACCCACTTTTCGATGGGACCTGATAAAAGCGAAAAGAAGCTCTGGAATAGAGGCTAAACAACCTCACTTTTCGGAATCTTTTTTCTTTTCGATGAGGATTACACAGTGACAAGGGTAAGAAAAAGACTTTACATTTACTTCATCGTTTGCGTACTTTTGGAGCAGGCAGCAGGGGTTGCTAAAACCAAGCGTGCTTCAATATCATTTCTTAAAAACACATATATTTCAATTGTAAAATTACGAAGCTTTTCGTTACTCAATGTAACATCTTCAGGTAGTAAAGACGTGCTTCGTTTCGACATAAATGCTGAATGAGTAAGCTCCTGTTTTATTTCAATTTGCAAAGTGTGATGTACCAACAAAAATTGGATTTACTTGTCTCAAACTCACGTTTGAATTCTGATATTTAAAAAGTATAAAAATGAACTACAACTATAAGGCTTCGGATACCAAAGATATTAAATTATTATTTATAATCTGAAAATTCCATCAAAAATAAGAAGTAAAAACAAAATAAAAAAACCTCGTTTCCAGGGCCGTCGATTTTTTGAATATCAAACAACCCTGGGAACGAGGTTGAAATTAGAAAAAAAAACAATTTTAATCTTTTTAAAAATATTTAAAATGCTGTGAAATGTTTCTTTATTAGTTTAAAGTAACACTGTTCATTATGCCACAAATGTTTGTAGTACAAGTCATAGGGCGTAACCTACTTTCTCCACCAGCCGGACCAATCTGAAATTGGCACTTTGTCAGAATAGAGGTGGAATGAATCGTTAAGGTTGATGTACTATCAGACAAGTGTTAAAGAGATAATGAAAAGCAGCGTTCGTTTTCATTTTTACTGTGACTCGTCGCAGCCTATAATTCAACATATCTCCAAGCTGAATCCTCTGCTGTTAGGAGCATAGGAACTTCACCTCCCCACTTACGGAATCAAATAACCACATCACTGGATTCTATTTGAACGGACCATTCGATTATCAGCCAAACTCTGCACAGCTTTATTTACTGAAATAGAACCAGAGTTTTGATTATATTTTGAACAACGTGATTCAAAAAGGTTTTTGTTGAAGCAATGAAAAGTTGTCGCCTCTCAAACTTAAATTGCCCAGTTGCACCATAACGAGGTTAATCAAAGGAAGTCTCAGACGTCTGATGCTCAAAGTAAATAATCTTACCTCCAAGGAAGTTAAAAATAGAGCAAATAAGAAAACAAACTGTTTCACAAAATAAACAAAAAGTCTTGGTACCTTTTACCAGCAAGTAATGTCGTGTTGAGGCAAACTGATAATGAGTGGAAATTTAACTTGTGGTAGTCAAT
This sequence comes from Stomotoca atra, assembly GCA_036873935.1. NCBI lineage: Eukaryota > Metazoa > Cnidaria > Hydrozoa > Anthoathecata > Pandeidae > Stomotoca > Stomotoca atra. The sequence continues at coordinate 4,985 of JAYJMG010044320.1, forward strand.
TCGAACTTTTTGGGGCGTACTAGTTTCTTCTACTGAGCCGAGACCAAGACGCCCGTTACGACCTGCGCCCCAGCTGAATACTCTGTTGTCTACGATAAAAAAACAAGATTCAACAAAACCAAAGTTGATCAACATTTTCAGTCGCGTTCAAGTAATTTATGACTGCGTGTCGCTGGCGTAAATTTACCGCACATGGCGTGTACATTACCATTTTTTGCATAAATTTGACCTTGGAAATTTTAAGCAGGTAATAATATATATATATATATATATATATATAATATTATATAGCAGGAATGTCATTATGCGTATCGTTTCAATAGAAATACACTCCTCCACAGTGACTTTTTAACCATTTTGCCCGCTAGGTTGTGGCAACTCTTTAATTCTTTTAATTCAAAGCATAAAAAGTTTTCTCCAACAGAATCCTTCTACTGAAACAAAAGTAAGAAGAAGTTCTTGTCTTTACATACCCACTGTGACAGCAACCGTGTACGTGTCACCACATCCAACATGTTTAACGCCCTTTTCACTCACTGAGTGCACCATGTCAGGGCGGTAGTCTCCCTCCTCACGTTTGTAACCCAACTGTTTGTTCTTGTTTGTACCTGACGTAAACAAAACGCCTGTTTCTGGAAGAAAGAGAGAAAATCTAAGTGATACGATCGTTAGATGGTAAATGCCAATCAGAGAAGCAGAAGGAGCTCATCATCGCAGAGGCCTTGACAGGAGACGCAGAGTGAATGGCAACACATACGTACCTGTCACGAAAGCTGAGTGATACGGTCCAGTACTGATATTGAGAATTTTGTATTCCTTCAATGGCTTACAGGTGAGTTTCGTGAACACGAGATAATCTTCTTGAATTATTCCGGTGGAAAGTTGTTCGTCTGTGGCAAGTGCAAGTTTATTCTCTCTGTAGAAAAGGATACACTAGGTCGTTATCTTATTTATTTTTATTTTTAAATCTATTTCTTATTTCACATTTTCTTGTCCGGCATCATCTCCAAGAAACAGGGGTTAGTAAATTGCAAGTTTGGCAAACATCAATCTAGCAAATACTCGACATACACCTCCCAGGAAACAGACAGACATAGTACTTATAAACGACAACGTAAAGGGACTTTCTGGTTCCCAGCACCACTGCTTACTCACAAAGTAGAAAACACTTGTCGACATAACCGACATCGACCATAACACCTGGTACGAATATATTCATATTGAAACTTTAGACACAGGTATTCATCGCACTACAGCAACTACTGTTCGACGAATAAACACTGTTCTCTGTCCACTTATCTTACTTCGAAAATCGCTTTGTGGAAGCCAGCCGTTTGACACAAATGCAAAAAATAACACAGAAGAAGTGCTCGTACTTGTTGCTTCCGCAAGCATACACCGCTCCTTTGTTGGTGATGATAAAAGAATGGTTTGAACCACAAACCACAGATTTTACACGAATATTGTCCAAGGGAACCACTGTTGGAATTAAACGCTCGTTTCTATCGTTCAAACCAAGATTACCTGAAGACAAAAAGTTCATGGCGCCTGAATTATTCCCGCCTGAAATGACATAAACTATTGAACTATCACTATTTAACAAGAATGAAACATGCACGTGGAAATTATCTTATACAGCACCAACATGCTAATTCATGTTTTCGCAAGATTAGAGCTCCACGTGGCTTTACATGAGCCTGTCACGTGGTTGTACATGTGCTGGTCTGCTATGGCTTGTGGTTTCTAGTTGCAAAAATGCATACCAAGGATTCTACCACCAGGAGGAGGCAAATTATATGCATACAGCTCGCTTCATAACGACAAAGACCCTGCCACCAGGACAAGGCAAGCTATTGTAAATGCATTATAGCTCACTTCGTAACGACAAGTTTTAAAAAAAATAAAATTACATTAGTTTCTTAAAAGTAAAGACAATGTAAAAACTGACCTGCGCTGCCTTTCCCCCATGCATACACTTGTCCATCATCTAGAAAATCAGGTGGAAATTGAAACAATAAATCAAAAAGCTATGCTACAGCCGGCAAACGTTTCATACGAAATGGAATTTGTTGAAAGTTTTAACCAGTCTAAAAATTTGCTTAAAATAAATTTTGGCTAGGAAAAGGAAAACTATAGCTTCTTTTACTGTATAATCTCTAAGAAAGTTTTAAACATGTATTTCCTTGTGAATACACGTGATAAAAGAAACTGCAATTTGATTGGTTTTATTAATCTTTTTTTACCAGTGAGTTAAAAAAAAGAACCCAATCAAAATGCTTTACTATTGGCCTCGTGAATTTTCACTCGAATTTTTTTCGCACTTTTTCAAGCGTGGAATTAGACCTTAAGACACAATAAAATCTTAATCTTCAAACACTTTTCAAAAAGAAACTACAATGAACTTACATTCTATTCCCGAACACATTCAAATTTGATTTGAACATCAAGTGCGGAGAAATGTGATAACACTTACTTGTCAGTGCCAGCACGTGTGAAGAACCACATGAAGCCTGGACCACAGTACACGGCACCAGTCTCTCGATTACCTTCGGCTTGGAAGAATCCTGCATTGTCCCATGCCCCAAGCAACCGTGTTCACCGCTACCCCATGACGTGAGCACACCACGATCTGCAAAGCAATAGATAAAAGCTTGTTTCATTTACTCAAGCAATAAATAAAGGCTTGTTCCAGTCACTTAAGCAACAGATAAAAGCAGATTTTTAAATAAATGTTGTGCTCGATTTAGTTTCACATCCCCTGATATTACTTTCCCTTATTTTTCTATGATTTCAGTAGGTATTGGCCTCACTGACCCTATTTTTCTATGATTTCAGTGGGTATTGGCCTCACTGGCCCTATTTTTCTATGATTTCAGAGGGTATTGGCCTTACTCATGAAGGATTACTGAGAAAAGCAAAGCTCTAAATCTTGCTGGAAGATGTTGGATCAGTTCGAATTGAGTCCTTTATTTATGAAGCATAAAAGTCTATCTGGACAACAAATATCGTACTCGTCAGCATTGATTTGTGTGAGCCGATCTCGCAGGAAATTACTTCCAATTCAACCTCAAAACAAGCTTTCTTCATGTATGCATGAAGATTTTGTTTCGTTGTAGATTGATCGAAATGATATATAACAACACAAGCTAGATGATGGCTCCTAAATTTTTTTACAGCAATACAATTGCAAGAACAGAAACATGTTTGTGAGATTAGGTTTAATTTAGAGACCACAGCCTTGTATACAATATGAAACAACAGAACACAACTTTTTCAAGTGCCAGAAAGCAATCAACTATCGTAAAATTATATTTTTCCTGCTAAATCTTAAACACTTAGACAACACAGAGGCTCCTAGCCAAAGTTTATGATTTTCTCAACAAACCGAAAGACTTTTTTCATACCTGATTTCACCAAAACAAAGCGATCACCGCAATGAAGTTTTTCAATTCTCGACAGCTCGCCAATAATTTCAATCTTAAACGAGGACTGATTGACACTAGAGTCTTTGTCCTCAAACTTATTGGAAGTCGCGGTAGCAAAACCACTCTAAAAGATAAAGCCTGTATGTTAAAAGAAGGAGTTAGCCTGTATGTTAAAAGAAGTAGTTAGCCTGCATGTTAAAAGACGTAGTTAGCCTGTATGTTAAAAGACGTAGTTAGCCTGTATGTTAGACTAGAATACCTTACTCATCCACACAAAATCTACAATAAAGAAAAAGGGTTACCTCCCACATAAAAACTCTTCCATTAGATGTTAATCCTAATTTCTTAGTACGGCCACAACACACTTGGTTGATGAACTGGTCCATTGCGGGACCCGGTAACACCACTGGCATCTTGGTACCACCACCCCAGCAATATACAGCCGATGTTTGTTCCGCAGCTTGTCGAGAAACCTCATCTCCTAGATGAAAGATAGACTTGAATGAAAACACAGAATACATTGTTGGCCCCAATTTAACTCTAATCCCAATTAAGCACTGGTCCTTATTCCACCATTTTTATAATTAACATGATCAAACTCTCGCAAAGAAATCTTTCACGCATGCTTTTTTACACTAGATTGCAAAACTTAACTCAATTAGGGGCTGACTTAAGAAAAGCTCATAAGGTTATTAGCTTATCTTAGGATGATACGTAAACATACCCCATTCAGTAAATGATACTGTCTTATGTACTGTAGAATCCATTCTTTTCAGGGCTGATGACTGGCGACTGCCATTGGAAACCACCTTTTTCATCTTACTGCTTCCACCGTAACCACTAAAAAGCAAATTGAATTCAATCAAAAAGGTTAAGAATATTTTCTAAGTTTCAAGAAAAGAAAATAAGTAACAGGGCAGCGAACTGCTCCGACAAACACACCTTTGATAGAAAATAATTTTATGAAGAGGTTTAGCCCTCTTGAGAGTTTCAAGCTCTCCCTTTAACAAGAAACATTGCCAACGACCAGAAATGAACAATAAAAATAATAATATATGATTGAGGTTATAAGCAGTGGCATCACTCACTGAAGACACAGCACAGAAGCTGAACCCCCTGCTACAGAGCAAAGAACCATCTATGCGCCAGAACTTGCAACTCTGGACAGTAACCTCAAACATGTTTTATGGCGCCAACACTCGACCTCACACAGATGATCCTTGAATTCGCTTTGAAATAATAATAATAATAATAATAATAATAACAAAAACATCAGTTTGACAAAACGTAAAAGAAAACATATGAAAACTTATTATTAACATCACTGGAATTAATTTGGAACACACACTTATCGTTACACTTCCAAATATCCTACTTTCTTTTCACGTAAGCCCAGTAGTGACCATTATCCAGGTTGCCCGAATGGCTGATGGTAGCAACCAGGAAATAAGATAAGGTATGTTTTCATCAATTTATCAAGGGGTTGTAGCTTCATTCTGGAGTTTCCTGAATCTTGGTTCACACTATGCGCTAACTTGGGTTAGCTTGCTTTAAGGATACAGCGTTGTCTTTTGAGCATGTTTTTTATTTTGAAAAATTTTCCATTTTCTTTCTCATTTCATTTAATATGTTATATATCATTGGAAAGCTTATTAAGAATACTTTCATGTGATATAAGAATCCAAAATTATTTTTTTGAAAAACAA